>OZ012692.1:1892070-1937070 GCA_963942565.1 Maea johnstoni | reverse complement strand
AACATGCCCTCTAGCTCTGATTGATACACATATCCCTCTCAAACGAACATCAGGCATTGTGGGAAACAAAGCAGGCCTCTTGTACTTAAAACACACTGGTGCACATCGCAATGCGCAATTGAACTGCTGGACAGGTAGAATGAGAATATCGATAGCACAGAGCACCATATAAAGTTTCGATACCAGTTTGAACCCTGCCCTCTGACACAATTCAATTCAAACTGACTACTATATGATAGGAAGAATCAATCTTGATCATATATTTCACAACAACTGTCAGAAGTTCAGAACTACACGGTTGCTCTTTAATCACCTAAACAGTGTTTGCACATGATCCCATGCGAACCACGAGGTTAGGCTGTCGGCAACAGTTGGCCAGTTCTTTATTTTCAACGTCCCATTCTTGCAGATTATACACTATTATAAAAGAATCTATTGTGATCAAATATTAATAACTGACTGTCAGAACTACACGGTTACTCTTTAATCACCCTAACACTGTTTGAAACATCGCCTATGAACCAAGGGTCAGGCTGTCGGTAGCAGATTGCCTGTACCTCTAGTTCAAGGATAACTATCATTTTTATTGGTCCCATTCTTGTTGAATACACTATCATAAGAGAATCTATTTTGATCAGATATTTCAAACTGACTGCCAGAACAACAGGGCAGGTTGCACTTTGACCACCCATGCACTGTCTGAACCGTCCCATATGAACCACGGACAGGCTGTCAGCTCCTCATGTTCAAAGAAAAATATCATTTTTATTGGACCCATTTCTGCTGAGTACACTATCATAAGAGAATCTATTTTGATCAAATATTTAAAATGTACTGTTCTGACCTATGGGGCAGGTTGCTCTTTGAATCGCCATGCTCACTCTAAAAGACTCCTGTCAGTTCCTCATGTTCAATGAAAAATACAATTTTTATTGAACCCATTCCGGCTGAGTTCATTATAATAAGATAATTTATCTTTATGACCCCTGCACTGTCAGAACCATCCCATATGAACCAGGGTTAGGCTGTCAGTAGCAGAGAACACAATAATAGTTAATCTATCTTGATCAAATATTTCAAATTGACTCCTCCTCTTACCGTGTTTTTTTTGTATCATCTTTGCACTGCCTAACCTTTGCCAGTGTCAGCATGCACTCCATTTCAATGGTTAAATAAAGAACATGATTATTTCTCTTGTAATAGTATACTTAATCAAAATTGTCAGGCTGTTTTCGTCAACTGTGAGAACTAATGGGTTAAAATGCAAATTTTACATTTTTGGTACATATGAAAAAAAAAGCATTAAACCGTTTCCAAAGAGTTGTTCATTGTTCTTTGGTTTTCATCAATAATCTGCCTTCAAATATCTTCTAAACGATGCTATGCTGAACATTTTATTTTCATTTATCTATTTAATTATTTTATGGGTGAGGGGGACTCTACAAGAATAATGGGTTCAAAGAGTCAAATTACTTGAGACTCCAGGGATAGCTGGCTTGAATGTTTCCACAGAAAAGGAAACAAAATCCAACTGATTGACCAAACTAAGGCCTAAAAAAAAAGTTGTTTGTTTCCTGTAACCCTACCCTAACAAGTTTTTATTCAAAAAAATCCCTACCCTAAAGTTTTTTCAGCCCTCAACGTAAAACATGCATAAAACACACATTTTTGACCCAAAAAATAATTACCGACCTACCTACCCTATTTTTTTCGGACCGGTACAGGAAACAAACAATTCATTTTTTAGGCCTAACAGAAAAAGCGTATTTACTCAAGAAAATGTTTTACATGCAGAGGCAATATTACATTTTCAAGTTGTCCAAAGCTGATTAGCCGATGCCCTCACAAATTACGCCATGTTTTCCAAAGGTAACTTGAGGTGCCCCTCTAAGATGACTGCATAGATAATAAATTGTTAATACAAACAGGTAAACCCGATAGCAGCCGAGCGTTTGGGTGATTTACAATCAAGCTTTTGGGAAAGTAGTACACTAGAGATTAATTGTGTTGCTGCTGGTGGTTCAGCGGCATACGTGGTTGCCGGTTGGTGGTGGTTGCGGTGGTCAGGGTCTTAGCCAGGATTTGGAAACCGGGTGCCACCAATTGGCAATTGTAAAATTTTGGGGCGTCCAAAATTTTATGGGGGACCACGATATACTGTAGAACACGAAATTTCCGCGTGTGTTTATATATAGCGTACTTAGCGTCTGGTGCCGCTTCGCTATAAATAAAAACGCTGTAGTTTGTCTTTTTTTTAGCCACTGGTGGCGCTGACGTCAATTTTGTTGATAGATTTTTTTTCCATTCTGGCGGGCATAGTCTGTTGCTCAGCTGAGTAGTCCTTGGTAGGCTTAGCTCCTTTCAGCCAGGCAAGCATTTTGATAAAAATGTTTAAAACCTAGCATTAAATGATGTTAAAAGTTACAGTACTAGTATTTAAAAGTCACAGTCCAGGTTGACAGAAGCCAGAATACTGAGTGAGTGTTGCACATAGCAACCAGAAGGATAGGTGCCCAGCTATTGTTCTGGCGGCCCTGTTTACTCACAAACAAATGCTAAATTTAGGTTGCTTCACTCTGGCAGCATTAGATCAAGAGCTCAGTAGTGTGGCTTCTGTCAACCTGGACTGTGACTTTTAAATACTGTAACTTCTAACATCATTTAAAGCTAGATTTTAAACACTTTTAACACAATGCTTGCCTGGCTGAAAGGAGCTAAGTCTACCAAGGAGAGATACGAATTGTCCCCAGTTATTGCCAGTGCAGACCGCTCAGTTTCTGAAACTTTAAAACAGTCAGGGTCAGCGTCAAGAAAACGAAAGAGATCGGGCAACAATAGTTATTCAGCTGAGCAACGGGCTCAAATCGCCGACTATGCCCGCCAGAATGGAAACACAGCAAGCATTCTCTGCTTAAATTAGTTCGTCTTTTTTGCTACAGATGGCGCTGTCAGAGGCGGCTGTTACGGTACAGAGACGCTAATATAAAGATACGCTATGACGCAAAACTCCGAAATTCGCTATACATGGGACACGCGTGAATTTCGTGTTCTACAGTACTCATATTTCAACCATAAACATGTATAAATTTTATGGGGGACCACGATATACTCATATTTCAACCATAAACATGTATAAATTTATAAAAAATAAGGCATGATATCCTTATACAATGTCATAGGAATTATATGTAGATGAAAAAATATAATTATATGCTTGAGATTGACATTTTTAGAAATTCTTCACAAAACTTTTTGGGTGTCCTGAGGGGTGCCTTTTAAGGGTTTGGGTGTCCAAAAAGACACCCAGAAGCCCTGCTGGCCAAGGCCTAAAACAAGAAATTGTTTGTTTCCTGTAACGGTCTTAAAAAAATAGGGTAGGTAGGTCCGTAAAAAAAAAAATTGGGGGATTATTTTTTTGGTCAAATATGTGTGTTTTATGCATGTTTTGCGTTGATTGGTAGTTGGGAGGGCAGAAAAAACTTTAGGGTAGGGATTTTTTTGAATAAAAACTTGTTAGGGTAGGGTTACAGGAAACAAACAACTTTTTTTTTAGGCCCAAGACTATGGCAGTGGTTGTAGAGATGTATTGACGTACATGGCTGGCGGCGGCGGCATCGTGTACATGTTAGGTGTGTGTTCATTATTAATGAACATCTCCCCAGATTGTGCATTATCCTGATGAAGAGCACACCTCTCAGGGTCGGGCGGGCAGCAGTGATTAATCTCTCGTACAGCAGCCGGACGGCAAAACCACCTGCCGCAGGAACCTCAAACTTCCAACACCCACAGAAATAACCATCTAAGACACACACACATCTAGCCCAGAAATAATGGACTACTTTTATGTGAGCAGAGAACTCACAAGTTCCAACACCCACAGAAATAACCATCGAAGACACACACACATCTAGCCCAGAAATAATGGACTACTTTTATGTGAGCAGAGAACTCACAAGTTCCAACACCCACAGAAATAACCATCGAAGACACACACACATCTAGCCCAGAAATAATGGACTACATTTATGTGAGCAGAGAACTCACAAGTTCCAACACCCACAGAAATAACCATCGAAGACACACACACATCTAGCCCAGAAATAATGGACTACTTTTATGTGAGCTGAGAACTCACAAGTTCCAACACCCACAGAAATAACCATCTAAGACACACACACATCTAGCCCAGAAATAATGGACTACTTTTGTAGGAGCAGGAACCTCATAAATGTCCACACTCACATTTAGACAACCACCTAAGGCATACACAAATCGAGTCTATAATTACCTACTACACAGGAACAAATTCTGATGATTTCGGTAATATCCTTCTGACCAGAGCATTTTCGAAATACATATAAAGCAGAAATGTTAATCAGAACCCAACCCACGACTTTCCGTCAAATATAGTCAATTTTCAAATATTTCAAAATAAGTTTTCATAGGTAACATAGATCCAGATGTCACTTATAAATAAGGACGTCTCCAGACACGAAAGGGTTAATATCTAGTTAACCTTCTCATCCCCTGTGAGCTAAAACCCTGAACACAAAGCACCTGCTTGCATGATATCCAAATATTTAAAAGGAGATTTATTCTATTTATATTTGGTATGAATATTGTGAGAGAGAGCCTACAACAATAGAGCACTCTAACAGTTTCCTGCGAGGTAACATGTCCGCTCATCCATGAGTGCCTGTAAAAACACGCTTAGCGGGCCGAAACTCCATCTATGGTCCACACGCAATCTGCACCGTATGATCAGATGAGAGTTTCTTACTTCAACTAGGATTATGTCATATATGCATAAAGTAAAACCAAATTTAAAATCGTACTTGTTTTCAAATTACAAAATTACAAAATTTCAATTAGGATTATGTCAAATATATGGATTAAGTAATACCAAACTTCAAACTGCAGTTTTTGTAAAATTGCAAAATAATTTCAACTTCAACTAGGATTATGTCTTATATATGTGTAAAATTAAAACAAATTTCAAAATTTCACTTGTTAAATTGCAAAATAATCAATAACAATATAGTGTTGATACTCGATTCAATTCATTAAGTAATAAATATCAAATGACACTTGTGGTCAAATTATAAAATAATCAATTGCAATTAAGTATATATATACTAAATCTACTGTCAGTATATGCCTTTAATTTGATATGATATGCAGTGATAGGTAGAAATAGTAAGGACCTTGAGAATTTTCTTTGCAGAATAATAATAATAGATAATATTAATAATCTTTATTTAAAGAGGGGTAACTCAGTCCAATGGTAAGGATCTTCCCTGAGGCCCTCCGGCATGTTTACAAGTAGCCTGAGGGCCCCAGGGTTACAAAGTAGTACAGTACATAAATGCTTATAGGTATCGAGACTTGAAGGAATGCTCTCTCCAAAAGTTAAGTAACTCTTCCACTGATGAGGTACTCAAAAGTAAAAAGGGAAAGAGGAAAATATGACTTCTTGATATATTTGAAAGGGAATGATTAGAACTTACTCCTGCGATCAAAATCTTACGAATAATCCCTAAAAACTTTCTGTATCTAGGAAAATTATCTTATCTGAGCACTAGCCATGGACCATAAGTCACAATGGATTAAACAATCTGCAGGTTCCAGTCGGGGCTTGTATTATTTATGGAGCTGTCAGAGAATCAATGAGTTAAGTAAAAAAGAGCATCTCTCATGACACCAAGGCATTAAGAATAATCATAGTGTCAAAAATCAATAAATACTGCAACTGAAAAATTCATAAGCCGTGCCAGAGGTTTTCGGTGAACCATGAAACTCTGAGAAGAAGGTTAAATATGTAGAAGACTGTTTGGCCCTGGTGGGCAGGCACCAGGCACCCAACAAAGACAGAAATACAATCATCAATATTGCATCGCTATTGCTGAGTATTGTGATTGAAAACTAATGGCCCCAGTGTTTATAGGATATCATCATGCTAGAAATGTAAGTCATTGACGGAGGTCGTCAGGGTCACCCTTTGACCCAGATATCACAAGAAAAACTTAACCCTTCCAATGCTGAGGCTACTTTCGTCCAAAGCATAAGTACACAAAGATTTCTGAAAACCATCTAAAACCTGTCATGTTGGTATTCATTGGATAGCTCTTGTTGAGTACTCTCACATGAGAACCCATGTGTCAGGGTTTCAGTCATTTTTTAGGTTTTTTGCATCAATTTGTATTGGCCAAATTAGCCACCACCAGCATAAGGGTTAACGCATTCATATCTGTAACATCATCAAATCCCTTTTAACTAGAACATTTGTTTATATTTATCTTAAGCTAACATAGAGATTAAAAGTATTTTATAAATGTACGCTTAATTCCAAAATTACTTTCACAAGAATCATAGATTAGACAAAGTTCATCAAGATTTATCTATTGGGAGGTATGACTATCATCACCAAGGAATCAGTGAAAATGACAAGTTATTGGAAAAAGATCAAGAGCATACAGATCTTTGCTGGGTTCAAATTAACATATCTCCCTCAAGTTTCATCAAAGATACTTTTGACAAAAGGATTATGCCAAAATAGTCTGTTGGATCAAAGGATCGGCGATGATGGTGGGGCAACCCAACTTGTCAATTGGTAATCACATGCATACACAATTCTTATGGCAAAAGAAGTCATTAATATTCAGCGCCCAGACTGCCAAGAGTGTGGTGATCCAGTTGTGTGAACCCCAGACAATGGGGCATGACCTTACAGACACCTACGAGCCACTCGACCTTCACGGTCAAGCCAAGGTCAAACAAACATCCAGCTAAGGTCGATAGATCATTATTGGTCTGTCAAGGCAATTTAGATTTTCGCAGTCTCCAAACCAAACTTAATATTACACTGTCAGTGATCGGATCTTTGTGGGAGCATTCTTACCAAGACGAGAAACTGAATCAACCATTTTCCTCTAGAACCAGACAAATGTGAACTCACTAAGAAAGAATAGCAGTAGGAAATCCATGGGCAATCACGCAGGTAAAGCGGTTAACCAGGATCAAATTCCTGATATCCTCTCAGTGCCGCAGATAGCAAACAAACACCGCTGAATGAATGCAGAACTGTGAATGGCACCTGCGGCTGAGGTGACCGCAAAAGCGATTGGTGGCTCGGTGTCAGCGTCTACAGTGGCAGCACTGGCGCGCGTCTCTAGCATTGAGAAGACGTCTAGGAAAGGCGCAGTAAGGCATGGGATAATGGGGCTACTAGTAACAATCAATCATTCAACCCGCTGATGTAGTGATAACCGATTCCTCATCTCCGAGGCATCTGCCAGGCTAGCTCCTGTGGTGAAAAAACGAATATATCCATCTCTATTATCAATGCATTTCTTCTATGCGGTGGTGATATTGATTGGATAAATGCATGTGAATACCCGTAATAAATGGGGAGCAATATTCCACCTAAGGTGCCTGTAATTTGATCTATCTGTATTTCACTCTGCCGTAAACCTTGCTCTCAGTCAATAATCTTTTCATGGGAACGGTGAGACGGACACATCCACCCATCCTCAGCTGCTGATCCATCATAGGGGAAACGCCGCACAGTCTTACCCAGCAGGGGGGTGTCTGGGCCTCATTTGGACACCCAAACACTCAAAAATAAACCCTCAGGACACCTGAAGTATTCTTTCATTATATCTTATACGGTCAATTTTATGTACATAATTGAATTTGTAATAATTTAATTGAAAAATAGGCCGCCCGAAAATTTTACAATCGCTAATCGTCTATTCAATTAATGAAAAGATCCCTTCATTTCATGAAGATCAAGGGCAAATTTTATAAGCTTTCCAAGGACTAGGAAATGTCCTTATTTAAATTACTAAAGACATTTGCAATTGTTCATCCATTCATGAAGGAATGAAAACGTTTCAAAAGCTGTCCTCTCACTGTCTCTTATCAATTATACATTTTAATATATATATATATATATACATATATATATATATATATATATATATATATATATATATATCAATTCTTCTTCAATTTTTTTTTTGAATATTGCTTTTGTTTGATAGATGTCATCAAAATTGTTTTTGGTTGCTACATACATGTAGGGGTTAAATAACATCACCATACCAGTGTCCTTAGTGAATCAGGATCAAGTTTCATTTGCAATCACCTCATTGCAGTACAATAAAAAAAATCACAAACAAGTGCACCAATGAAAGTTACAAACTTGTAAAGTTCATTTTGGGTCAATATAATCAATACACATCTTGTGGCAGAGTGGGGCATGATGCTCTTGGAGAACTGTAATGATTGATCTCCCAGCTAATTGCATTAGGATTCAATTAATCAAGGGGCAGGGGAATTGTCTAATTGGAAAATAACGCTACTACCTTCAAGGCTTCTTCACAGATGCCATGGAGAATCTCACGCTTGATATCATAGAATTTATGGCGATGTAAACACAACCATTATAACACACTTGAGACATTCCCTTAGCACACATACTTAAGTGGTAGGTTTCAAACATAAAATTCCCTGTTCAGAATAGAGATGGCTGAGGATTAGATCTAGATATGGTGAGTTTCCTACAAACCTCATGTATGTACAAACCCATTATAGAAATGGCACTTTCTGTTGACAACAAATGAGAGGCACTGGGAATTAAGACATTGAGTATGCTGCTTATAAATCATTTCTCTTTTAACTCACTCATACCTTAGATGACCAAACATCCAAGCTCATACCAAAGGTTTCCATGCGACCTAAAACAAAACATTGAAGAATCCTATAATCCTGTACAGATGGTTAAACTTTGTGAAGGTATTAAAAAAACATGAGGAAATATCTTCCACTGCTTTATAAGCAACCATCACACTTTTTTCATAACATCCAATCATATCGGAAGACATTAATCTAATCAGACGGCTTAAAATGAGAAGAATTTCATCAGTACTCCGTTGAGAATTCCATCTGCATGATTCGAGCCTCATAATTCTCCAATAGTAGCATTAAGAGGTAGATTTAGTTTGCGGGATGGCTGTACGTTTATCATTTATCGTGCAGGTAAATCTTCATCAGGTGTAATTACAGGTGAGTGCGCAGGTAGTTAGTGCTGCGGGTAGGTGTGTGATGAATACCTGCGTGAGAACTGATCAATATGGCCATCCATCACGGCTTCTTTATACCCTACTCAAACACACCCCCCTCCCCCCACCCACCGCAAAAACCATACCACAGACGCACAGACAGACAGAGATTGCCAGGAATAACTTCTTTGATTTATTTCATTTTGTGCATATAAAATTGCCAGCCTGCTGTTGCAGTTGTTTTGGCTGTTCCAAAGCTAAGAATAGTTCTGTTACACCACTCGGACACACCCCCTTCCATCGCAAAAAGGAGGATCAGAAAACGCACAGTCAGACAGATACTCACTAGGAGAGGTTTCCAGGAATAACTTCTTTGATTTATTTCATTTTGAGATCAGAATATAAAATTGCTAGCTTGCTATTGCTGTTGTTATGGCTGTTCCGAAGCAAAGAATAGTTTTTTTTTAACCCTTCCAATGTTAAGGTTACATTCCTTCAAAGGACAAGGATGCAAAGATTTTTGAAAGCCATCGGAACCCTGCCATGTCAGTATTCATTGGGCAGCTTGAGCCGAGTACTGTCAGATGAGTACCCATGTGCCAGGGTTTTAGTCATTTTTTCAGGCTTTTTTGCATCATTTGGTATCGAACCCAAAAAATCTCATCCCTCATTCCAGCTTGCACGAGTTATATCTACACAGCACCTCCTCATTCATGTAAATGTACTCTACCCATGATATATATACATCAACGGCTCCCATCTTTTTGAAGATGTTATTTCCAATAAATCCTTATCATAAAAATATCAGGTAAAAATGTCATTCAGAACAGAAATATCTTCAAATTTATAAGAATTTCATGCATGAGCTCTCTATAGGCCTGGGGTCTGCACTAGCACTCAACTTACAATCCCCAAGTTTCCCAAAGATTGCTATTTCAAAGCATTGGCAATCCTGATATTGATTATTTTGCATTTCTTATCAACAAATCCAGCCAATGTTAATACATCAAAAAGGTTTGAAATTAGCAGGGGTAATGTGCTGGGGACTGATAACATAACCCTGAAATATGGTCATCCATCTCTTAACCCTTCAAATGCTGCGGCTACTTTCGTACAGAGCACAAGGATGTAAAGATTTTGTAAACCATCTAAACCCTGTCATGTTGGTATTCATTAGAAAGGTCTCGCCGAGTACTCTCAGATGAGTACCCATGTGCCAGGGTTTCAGTTATTTTTCAGGTTTTTTTGCTTTATTTTGTATTAACCAAATTAGCCACCAGCACCACCTGACACTTAGATTTCAGGCTAGGGGCCCGAAAAGGACTTTTGATAAAAAATAGTGGTCAAAAACATGATTTCTGGTTATTTTACACACTCTTTCGGGCCCCTAGTGTAAAAGATCTAGGGGCACACAGCAAATTCTGGGAGCATATGCCCCTTGGCCCCTGGGAAAGTCGAACCCTGAGAAGATCATTGGTTTTCCTGTTATTCGTTCTGCGAGAAATGTTTTTCTCCAGCACTGTTCATGCTGTCAGCTCAGGCACCGGTCTTATCAGCAATATTGTATGCTGGATTGAGTTAGGAGTGCTGGCAAAATAGGCTAACCCAATCACCATCCCTCCGCACAGATAATCCCTAAAAGATCCGAATATTTCACACATAATTGGAAGATACCGAAACACTGGTTAATGGAACAACTTGCCACAAATAATGCATCTGCCCAAACAATAATCGGTGAAGATAAATTTTCATAATTGGAATGGTAGGATATCTTGGAGGATATCTTGGAGAAAGCGTCATTATCAATAATAGCATGTATTCGTCTCATGTTTTTACTTTTCCTGGAACGGAACTGACAATGCGTGCCGCAGCAAACTTGCATGCTTTGGCACTGACATTTATTCTGGTCATTTCCTAGCACAAAATCAAAATCAGAATGCCAAGAAATCAGTTTAGGTATATCAAACCAACTAAATTATAAAACAATGTGCTATGATTCTTTCAGGTATTCTCACATCAAAATCATCAGCCTTCAATTAAAATACAACTGCAAAATGAGTGATGAATCAGTAAAAATAGATTTCTGAGGCTCAGAAAAAGTTCAAAGAATGCCAAGAAGATCAGCAATAGCTTATAAATACATTACATACCGGAACATGCTTCCTTATTTCCAATCACGTCAATTCATCACCATAGCCACAATAATTAAATTGCAACTATGCGGACATCGACCATAGGGTTTTGATAGATAAAAAGTATTCCAATTCATTATGGAATAACAAGATATACCTATTCTAAATTGGTCCAATCTTGTTCAAGTAAAAGTTACTGATACTAAAATATGCCCTTGTAGATAATTATTTGCGATGTGGGATTTTTATTTACTTTTTGCACTGCATTCTGCTGAGTAAACATAGGTTCAAAGAACTCCTGTGTTTTCTATTCAGGAGGGACATATTATAAGACAAAGCAATACTGAGATTTTCCAATCTCAGTAAGTATAACGTCTATAATGAGATTTCGCAGTTCCAGTTATTGGACATACTATGACTCAGAAAGAGAGCGGAGAGGGAGGATGATAAAAGGGAGGGAGAGGAGGTGGAGAAAGAGAACACAAAATGAGGGCAACAACAAGAAAGATGGTGGGAAAAGAGGGGTAAAGAAATAAGGGGGAAAATCAGTGGAGGAGATGATGGTATATAGGAAGAGGGGAGAGAGAGGGAGAGTAGAGAATGAGAAATGAGGGCAACAACAAAAGAGGGGGCCAGAGGAAGGGTAAAAGAAAGCGAGATGGGGGCAAAGGTGATAATAAAGGTGAAAGAAGTAGAAAAGAGGGGGAGAGGAAGGGAAGTTACGCAGGAGGGGAAAGAGGAGAAGGAGAAAGAGGAGGAGAAAGAGGAGAAAGAGAAGGAAAAGTGAGGAGGAGAAAGAGGAGAAAGATGAGGAGGAGAAAGAGGAGGGGAAAGAGGAGAAAGAGGAGGAGGAGAAAGAGGAGGAGGAGAAAGAGGAGTAGGAGAAAGAGGAGGGGAAAGAGCAGGAGGAGGAGGAGAAAGAGGAAGAGGCAGCTGATGGCTCTAATTGGCTCATCAAGGAATAGAATAAAGCAATTTACCTTGATTTGTGTCCCAGCTGAGTCCGCCAACAAACAGCTTCCTGAAAGAGATAATATATAACATTAGTTAGGGAGATGCAATAGCAATTAAGACCTCCATCAATTAAGGCTAATGGCCAGCAGGCGGTGAGCTGGAGGAAGGAAACCGTAAGACCAAACTGCCCATGACCATACGTCCCTCCCACAATAACACAACCATAACTCAACAGATACATGTCCAGGAGGTTTAACATGCTGCCTTATCTTAACCCTTCCAATGCTCAGGCTACTTTCACCAAAAGCACTATGACGCGCAGATTTTTGAAAATCCTCTCAACCCTGCCATATTGGTATTCATTGGAAAGCGCTCGCTGAGTACTCTCATATGAGTACCCATTTGCCAGAGTTTCAGTCATTTTTTAGTTTTTTTCCATCATTTTGTATTGGTCAAATTAGCCACCAGCAGCGGAAGGGTTAAACCCCTATGCTGCTGGTGACTAATTTCCCCGGGCAAGTCAAATTAGTAAATTATAGCTGTGGGGCAAGTGAAAACTGCATCTTGCTTGCCCCACTGGGAAAGAACATTTTGTATATTTCATGTTTACTTTTGAGAATGTGTGCAAGTTTTGTGGTCTGCCATCCAAGCTTGTCCTAGAAAATATGCTTTCACATGCCATGTTCTACTTGGTTTTAAATGAAATATTATTAAATTATTATATACAATTTTTCAAGGGCAAGTGAAAGTTGGAGTAGGGCAAGTGAAAATTGAATCTCACTTGCCCTATGGGGCAAGTTGCTGCAAAAGTTAACGTCGGGCCCTGAGCACTGGAAGATTTAAACACTTTCTCCTTGCAGCTACCCATAAGGCCTTCTTTGGTTATACCTTTCAGAGGAATTTCTTCTTCTGAAAGCCATAATTTGGAAAATGTTTCATGGAGGACTATTGATAACAGACAACTTCTTCAAACTAGGGCTGGACTCGATACGCACGGCGATTCTGAATTGACATTTCTTGAGGATCGATACTCAAGAAATGCATATTCCAAGCGCTATTTCGATTCTTGGGACCGACCTACGCGGTCTAATCCCTTGAATCATTAAGCTAAAACAAGTGAAATTGCGGCGAAACACAGAAATACAAATAAACATGCAAATAAAACTCACATGTTGTTGTAGTTGTTATTGGTTTTTCCGCTCCGCGAAGCACGGAAAGCTGCCGAAAGCGGTGCTTCGGCGTGAGCCTTTCCTTTGGGAGGGTGTGGTGAGGGACAGATGCATACTGACAATACAAAACGCGCGAAATACTTGTCCCTCACCACACTTTCCAATGAACTATGTCACACATTTTTTTCTAATCGTCAGCCTTCCAGCCGTCATTCGTAAAGGCTGGAGACCACGCGGATTATCAAGAGAAAGTACAATATAAAATCAAAGAATCGAGAATCGAATCGAAATAATCGAAATCGAAAAAAATATGTCAATGAATCGAATCGAAAAAAATTGGATGTCAAGCCCAGCCCTACTTCAAACCCAATTCATTTCACAGCTGCCAAAAAGGTCTGACTAGTGACTACTGGAACGATACCTTGTGAAGAATTTCCTTTTCTAAAAGCATTTTTTTAAATACTTCATAGTATCAAGTATTATTTACCATTTAAAACCCAATAGGCATCTCTCTTATAATTAATTTGTGAGTTGATGCCTTGATATAAAATTATCTTACCTCTCATTTTTCTATTATCAGTTAACAAATTTAGGTTCCAATGCAACTTATTGTCACATATTTTGCCTAATATTGGAAAATGTAAAAAGTATTGTCTTTATAAGGAAATTAATCTTTAAATTGCACCAAACATTTTTTTCCTAAACTTTCTTGAGATTCATTTTCCAAGGAAAATATATGCATAAATACACAACTATTTGCAAATTTGTCAGACCAATTGGACATTTAGAAAATGATCAGGATAAAGGTGTTTTGGTGATTAGCAAATTCAAAAGCCTTGGACATACCATTGCAATTCTTATTGCAGCATGATGAATAATTCAAGTGCCAAGCACGTTCTTAATAATACAAACATATCTGTAGACCCCTTAATCTGTAGAGTGCAGGGACCCACGTTAATTACACAATTTTTCAAACCACTTTTTAATTGCGCAATATGTGCATGTGTCTGGGCATCGGGTCACTCTGAACGTGACTTGAATGAGTGCCAAGATCAGAACACCCAATCCATCTTCTCCCCAATAACACAAGCTATTTAATCAAATCACTCTTATTAATGATAACACATTCTGAGAGAACCAAATGTTATCAGGAAAAATGTGATAAGAAGATGTATTGGTAATCAATAGAGAAATTAACCCATTACTACCACATTATTTAACCGGGTAATGGACACATATTGTTTATACAAGAGCATAATTGAAATCAATCTAATGAAATTTCACTGATTGTATAAATTTGAAGTGAATTATTGTTCAAATGTATTTCCACCTATGTGTTGCTGGGGTGTTAAACCAGAAATTCAGCCTGGATATTAAAGGGTAAAGCAAGGTCAACCAGAGGTCATTCAGGTCATATCTCAGTCAATCTTCCATTCCACACACGCCTAGCCTGGACTGACCTGAGGTCAGAGGTCAGAGGTCACTGGTGCCAATAATGGGAGTATCAATACTCCAATAGAGAGAGAAAGTGCACAACCAACATCAGAATTTCAACAAAAAACTTTTAGGTGTGTAATTTCATCTGCGTTAATTACAAAAAGAAATATCTAACCTAACTTACGCCTTCATTTTGTTTGTTTTTGAATGTTTTCTTTTGTCCCAATGCAAAATAGCAACAATTCTGCACATCAATAATGGACTCATGTGATAGACCACATTATAAAATAAGGAAAAGGCAAAATGAAGGACATGATTACTAAGTACTCATGCAGTTATTCCATAGATCTTTGGGGGCATGTAAATGAGAAAAATGTATTTTCCATAAGTCTGGCAGCTGGGCTGCTTGGGTTAACATTTTTTATTTACCTAGTAAGGCCTTTCCTGCAACTGCACTTGTCCAGTCCGGAATAGCCACCTAAAGTCAAACCCTGCATTCCACTTTTTGTACTTGATAAACAACTAGATGACATCGAAATCAGATCAGCACAGGCTTAAAAATCTTTGGCTATAAAAATGACTGGATGGACTTGGGGTTAGGCGGTGGTTTTTCGTGGGTACCTCTCACATCATCCTTAACAAAAGGTTCGTGTAAATTCAGTCTCTATATGAAGAAACAGTAACAACAAACATATTTCAAAATTCCTTATCCTATGTGGCCTTAAATATGAATTATAGCACCTTTTGTCCTTAATAAAAAAGTATATGCTTAAGATAAAAGGTCTTATACAATAACCATAATTTAAAATAATTAAAACATAATCAAAAATTTCTTATCCTTTATGGACATAAATATGAATTATAGTACATTTTGTCCAATGTAAAAAGTAAAAACCTAACATAAAAGGTCTTTGACTGTGGACTCCATGACAATTACTGCCCAGACAGCAACATATGGTTGTCTGTAACAGGCAGCAGGCAGGAGGAGGTCTGCAAAGCATGCAGACCACTGTCTGGGTGGGAAGCATGGGAATGCTGCCGTTTCCATGGCGTTGTCCTCCTCGCCCGCCGCTGCAGCAGCCAGCAGCCAGCCAGGGAGGAGGTTGTTGCTAGTATCAGGTGTAGCGGTGGGCTGTTTGATGATTCTGACCCCACGACCACTCTCGTTATTCCGCACTAAAGGAGGATTAGATCAGTTGCAATCGTCGTCAGATACGGCCGACTTTCCGTTCCACTTCCCACCAGGGAACGAATGCCCAGAGCAAGACATTTGCAAGTTCACCGTCCACGAGCCTCCCACTCTAGCGACCGCGATTAACAGTGCAATAATCAAGTCCATTCAGTGCCTCCTACTCAATTCCACCACTGCTGAAGGTCTCAGCGGCCCAGGGACTTAGTCTGTGAGGGCCCGACTAGCCTTTCTTTTGGACAAGTAGTTTCCTGAAAAACTCCTTTTCAGACAGGCAAGATTTCAATTTTGGCTTTTTGGGGGATAATAATTAAATTACATTTTTCCTAACAAATCCCCTCCAAGGACATGGCTGAAGTGAAAATTGCTCTTTTTGACCATTGTGCCTCACACTGTAGTATTTGACCACTTGGTGCCTGGTCTACGCTGGTAACAACAGAAAAATTTGCAGGCAGACAAAATACATGTGAAAGCCTAGAAATCCAGGCTAGACCACTGGTAATTAACATTTATGACAGTCACGTAATGAGCACTTACACTAAGCCAGACAAACCTCATTGTTGGAGCACAGATTGAAACCTTATTGAACCAGAGTACCCGGCAAAAAACACCGTCAGACCCCGAGTCACTAGCAACTTTTTCACATGCCCCGGGTGAGAACATAAGGTAAACACCCAAGGCATTTCAATTTCAAAAGACAAACCATTTTTTCTTCCTTTCTACCTATCTGTTAAATCTCCCAAGAGTTCTTTTGCAAACCTGGCAGGCCTTTTTGCCAAGCAAGAAACTCAACAAGGCAAGTCTGAGTACATTTTTCTTTTTTTGGAAAACACTTTTGCTTTTCCTATTATCCTAAACCAATAACAAGATAAGTATAACAGATGATGGCTCAGTAAAATCAACTTCTGATCAATCAGCAAACTATTGATTACAAGAGAAACCCGTTACCACAATGGCCCCTCAAATCATGCCGCCATCATTTCTACCCGAAGGAAACCCTTCCCACAGTTTGAAGTATGAGTGTAGGCCTGAAGTAATCATGGTATGTCAAACAAGGCCAAATGCTCAACACTTTATGGCGATGACCTTTCCCCCTTATCGTAAATTCCCCTTTCAAGTGATGCTCCTCCATCCTTTATACCTCCTAGGTGAGGCAATATATATATTTTTATTGATCCTGTCATCCAAAAGACAATAGTCCAGGTGATTGCTTGTCAGCTAAGCTTGTCTTTATAGCTAGAAACATTACAATATATATTGGAAACCTAAAATCATTCATAGATAAAATTGTAACTATGAGAAAAATGGTACTTCGGTCATGAAAATATGTATTGACGACACCATGTCTTTGTTGGTAAATGGATCTGCATACATATTGCATCTAATGGAAACTGAGCATGGTATCCAATGTACATCATATGCAAAGGTCAGATTATGTGCTCTTTAAACATTTCCACTGTATGAGTTAGGAATAGGAGGGCTTTATACATTGGTCAGCTTTCCTTTAAAAACTCTGGGAGACAGCAATACTTAGGATCTTAAATCGCCAAAGCCCTAACCAAAATTGCATAGCCCTTACTTCGTTAATCCTGCAGTCCCATTGTTGTCCTTTCCCAAAAAGAGTTTTGAAGTTGTAAGCTATATATTCACTGTTCTATTTTGTTTTGTAACTGTAGTCAAGGAGAATGATGTGCTAAATGGTGATCTTCAACTGACCATGATCTTGATATTCCTCTGAATATGGTAATAAAATGTCACTTATTTCATAGCCAGCACGGCTACAAAGGCAAATGTTATTATAGCCCCACACAATTTTCTGTAGCCACGGGCCATGGGACTAGTGGTTAACTAGATACCTGTTTATATAAGCAGCCAAATTTCTCCTGAGCTTATTTTCATATAGGAAACTTCATGACCCTAAGCGAGGGTTAAAGTGAACATATTTCTTAACAAGTCAGGGGTCTATCACCACTAATTCAATTTAACCTGTGGCTGAAAGTGAAAATATATCTAAATTAGTCAGGGATCTTTCGATAAGTTTCACACAGTGTAAATAAGTAAGTGGACATGGTAACCCTTTTAGCCAGAGTGCACTTCGCCACGCTGTAATCTAATAAAATCACCATGTCTTACCCACCTCCCTTGGAATCGATCGCTTGAACCCTCCTCCCTCGTGTCCATTAACTAACTACCCCGCTCCTCCTTCCCCTACTCCCCCTTTTCCTCTTCCTCCCCCCCCCCCCCCACCCCCACTCCTCCTCCTTTTCCTCACCCTCCTCCAGGGGCGGTCAGCCACTCGCAGACTAGCGGTCACTCTCAGATCAATGGTCACTCTCAGACCAATGGTCGCTCTCTGCCTAGCATCCACTCTCAGACCGGTGGTCACTCTCAGACCAGTGGTCACTCTCTGCCTAGCATCCTCTCTCAGACCAGTGGTCACTCTCAGACCAGTGGTCAGCAATTAGAGGGGAACCTTTAGCCCTATACGTCAGTATCAGATACATTCTAGTGAAACTCTGAATGTGAAAGGGTTAATCAGCAGCACAGCACATCCCAAGCAGCATAGGGCATGAGTAACACCATAAAGAGAATCTTAGCGCTCACCCTCTTAGGAAAGTATGCACAAATTGGTATTACCTAGTATGCAAATTGGGATAATGAAAATATGGCTTGTCCAGGCAGTATTTCAGCCGTGATGGTTATTTACTAGCTAGGCCAAACATCCAGACCTGGGCTCAACCGAGTCTTCAACAAGGAGTGGAACACTTCTTTTTGTAGTCACTGCGATATGGCCTAGAAAAAAATTGTTTGTTTCCTGTAACGGTCCGGAAAAAAATTGGTAAGTCGGTAAAAAGATTTTTGGGGGATTATTTTTTTGGTCAAAAATGGGTGTTTTATGTATGTTTTATGTTAATTGGGGAGTTGGGAGGGCGGAAAAAACTTTAAAGTAGGGATTTTTTTAGGACAGGGTTACAGGAAACAAACCACTTTCTAGGCCTATGTTCAACTCATGAAGAGTTAAGGCAGCATTTGCCTTAACTGTAGTGGAATAGCAGAGTACTGCAGAACTGGTAGTTTTACAGGCATTTAATTTTCTCTATTTTAGCACTTCCCATGATAGCGCCAAAATAACATCCTTCAAATACATACCCTACTTTGTATCTGAGACTGCTTGAATGCTCAAATTTAAAGTGGCACAAATACCCTCTAAAAGGCTGTAAAACGAAATTGTTACAGCAGCACTCCAAATTAAAGCAGTATACAGTATTTAGGATAAACTTTGCATTTCCCTAGATACGGACGACAGCTCTGTTTTGGTGTTGGAACTGCAATATTTCCTCGAGAAACTCTGCTTGCCTTAAATAAGACTGGCTATAATTTTGGTACTGTAAGGATAAACTCTGCTTTTGCCTTAAATATAACTGGCTTTGTTTAATTATTGATATTAGTGTGATCAACTTTTGGATCCTTTTTGTTTGTAGTGGTAGAGGATTAGCTTTCCTTTTGCTATGTTCGTGACCGGGGATACCTTTTTAGAAGAGGCAGTGCTTTCTGTGAAGGATGACTGGTTTTTGCCATAGATGTGGTGGCTATAGCTATACTTGCAGTAGGGTATTTATATCTTAATAGGATAACCTCAGCAATTGCCTTAACCCTTCCAATGCTGAGGCTACTTTCGTCACAAGGACGCCAAGTTTTTTGTGAAAACCATCTAAGCACTGTCATATTGGTATTCATTGGATAGCTCTCGCTGAGTACTCTCAGATGAGTGCCAAGGTTTCAGTAATTTATCTGTTTTTTGCATCATTTTGTAATGGACAAATTAGCTACCAGCAGCATAAGGGATAAATGCGACTTTGTTTGTGTTTTTTGTGGTGGAATTGCCATCTAAGCCTGGCCGTGTAAAGCTGCTAGGATTTGACTACTGCGAGATGTAGCAATCTCCCGCCTCTGATATCCAATCCGTCCTCCCAGACTTCTTGGGCTCTGCATCATTTCCCCAATAGAAAATCCATACTAATCCAATTTGTCCATTTTCACAGTTCCCCCCGGATTACTGTCAAGCCGGTCAGCACATTTGAACCCAATCCAAGAACAGAATGGGAATTTGATCGCAGAAAGCATGAAACATGTTGCCGCTCTGGACCAGTACATCAACATGTTTCTCACACTCTACCCTAGATGAATATACACATGGATTCGTCGCCACAGGCCAATTGCCATAGTACCCTTTACAGAACCCTGGCTACACCCAATCTCACTGAATCTAGTCTCAGTGTGACGTCACGCGGAGACAAAGACCAATGAGGACTCTCGCATCATTTACATAACAGATAAAGCTGCACACCAACATGCGCAGAACGCACCTTTTGACCGGATTTTGACCAATCCCAGCCAGCATCTAAGCTATTGGTTGTAGCCAGGCTGTTAAGTGAGACCTGCTGGTTGTCTATTCGGTGCATCGACAATATTGACTCTATGAACCTTTCCACATGTTTCTTTATATGGAACATCAAATATATTCTATCAAAAAATTGCAAAAGAAAAAAAGCATAAATTATATTGCCCCACTGTCATATTTTGGGGGTTGTCGCCTAAACTAGCGCTATGGCTATTAGCAATAAAACCATAAAAGAAATAAAAAATGATATCATATTAATGAAACTTAAATAGTGAGGATTATTTTATTCTATTTTATGCATCTATTTTTAAACATTTTTTTTTGAATACTACTAGGGATTGTCCAATTTCGGACATGCCGATTAATCGCTCATTCAACCTCTGATTTTGATGATCGATTGCAATTTATAAGATCGATTATTTTGATTATTTTGAAAAAATAAATTGTATCTAGAAATAGCCTATTGATCAATTAAGAGACTCAACCAAAGCCTGCAAAATCTTAATCAATATCAAGCAGTGCTGTAACAAGTAAAACTAAGGGGTTCAAGGGATATTTAAAGAGAGTTAGATTAGCTTCTTTACAAAAATGGAGCCAAGAACCATTGAACAAGCCAAGACTGCCAAAGGAAAACTGCGCATATACAACTTTGATTATTAATCGATCATCGGTCGTTCAGATGGACCGATGATTGATCTTGAAAATTGTGACCGATTCCGAACACTAGATACTACCAAGAGAAGTAGGTAATATGGGCAATGTTTTTATGATCGGCCACATTGAATGAGACCACACGTACTAGGCATGCCAAAAAACATCAAACCCATGCATGCTTGAATAATAAACTGGACGGGTCAGTCGGTGCACAACGCATGTGTATTCTCTTTCTCTCCCATCTCTCCATTTATCAACTTGTGATCAGTTCTGACAAGTTTTAACATGTGATATAATCAGGCGATATATGGTGTACTTTTGCCTAAAGAAAATACTATGGACGTCACTATTGATACAATTTTCAAAATAAATGCAAAATGAAAGCATCATTCTCTTGAGGAAATTATGGACCTTCATAATTTGTTATTTTATTATAAAGGACTGCAAAAGGACTGTGCTGGCACACTGACTTTGACCTCGACTTAAAATCTAACCTTGGATTGAACCCAGCCACCATGCTTCATTTCAGAAAAGAGAAAGAAAATCTCATATGAAATAAACATTCAAACTGATCCCAAGTTCTGTGACTTTCCCGTCCACCGCATACCCTCAGGGAATGGAATGAATTACATTGACATGCAAGTTCACGAGAAGGACATGATGTCCCAATGAGAAGAGATTCACGAGAAATGAACCGTTATCTCCGGTGGAAAAATTGGCAATATTGTCTTAGGCTTGCAACACCTGTTGCGCAGTCTCTTCACTGTGCTCACCAGAACAACTGTCACACACACAGAGACAAGGCTGTGGATTTAGGAGGCTCTTATAGCACAGTTGTTGTCAGCACACATGTGATGTACTGCCGACTATAATATATTATAGTCTAGGGCCAGGTAACAGGTTAGTCCAATCACAGCATGTGCCATCCCGGATCCCATACAGCAAGTAATTGGGTCTCAATATATAAAGTGCACCAGAGCGAAACACAGAAAAGCTCCGTATTACAAAAACTCTGTGATTTCTGTGGTTTGTGGTTGTATTGATCTAGAAGTCGGGTCACGCTCGGCAGGCTCTCTGTACAATAGCCAAGGAGACTACCTGACTACCTGACTCTGGCTGGCAGGTAACAGCTGTGATTACAGGTGTACCAAACATCTGTATGCCTACAATTAAACTCTAATTAAAAAATGAATGCAATCATTATGGTAAATGATTATATTAATGCTGCACTGAAGGAGGAAAATAAGAATTTAGTTCTGGTTTGATCAGTGGCTGGATTAAATGTCCAAAACTCCTGTGCTCATTTATTGTCCACAATGACTACTACTTGAATATATACATATATACATATATATATATATATATATATATATATATATATATATATATATATATATATATATATATATATATATATATATATATATATTATATATACACACACACACACACACACAAAAGCTCATATATTCAACCAGTTCCTACATGTGTCTGTTATAAAAATTTATGTTGAGAGTTGTTTGCCGTATGTTGGATGAGCACAAAGGTAATGTGTCAATAAATTAAGTGACAATGGGACGTGGAACAATAAAACCCAGATAAAGGAGTGAACTGTTTTAAGAGAGGCATGCCAGTGTTTGCTATAGAGTCAGAAGAACCTTTAAGTAGTTCAATAGCGTTAGGCTATGTACAGACATTCAGGACAATACACATGCAAGGTAATGTTTCTTACACATAAGTTTTAAAAAATGGACAATCAATTAATGATTATTCATAAGTGAACACTTATTCCAAAAATATCAAAGGTCACATTACTACCTTAACCCTTGTGGATAGATAGTTCTGTGGTATGCTATTGTGGGTAGTTACTGGTCAAAAATAAGTATGCACAAAACTGGTGTGGTAAAGGTATTAGGTGAACTACATGGCTAGCAGTAGGCCACAATTGCCCATATGAAGTTATGAGCATTGGTATACTTTATAAATAATATGTTAAAAGACGGTACCATTAAATATGAAAATGGCACCATCTCTCTCATCATTCAAGAGCCTTTACATTGAGGAATAAATTTCAACTCTGTGGCCCGAAGCATGAAAAGTATAATCCTTAAATCGGAGGGCCACAGCCAAAATCCAATCTTGTATTTGACTGTGTTACCCTTGTGAAATAAAGATTATTAATATTATTAATATTATCATTATTATCATTATTATTATTATTATTATTATTAAAGCCTAGAGTCTAGGCTAGTCTACCTGGTGATGTGTCTATGAGGTGACAGCCAGCACTATCGCAGGTAGAATGATATGCTAACCTAGTGAACATTGACCCCAGTATGTATGCATGTATCCTTGGGCCACTCAAACAGCACTTCAAGTGGCACTTAGACACAGGCCAAATAAAACCAGGCACCGAACAAACACAGACCAGCAGTTATGACATAACATATTGATATGTGTCATAATCACATATAATATATTAAGTTTATGGCTTCAACCTTTAACTCATAGTTATGTAGGGATTTTATGCAATGGATGTTTGAGTTCCTATTAGGAAATTCAAACATGCCCAGTGATTGTTTATTCACAGTTTTAGGAGCTCACATGGGGCCTACTGGTACTTGCAGTCATTATGTTTATAGGATTTCACCATTTGAATGTTACTGTTCGATCACTTGCTGTCCTACACTACTCCCCATTATCTGAAAAATATTAGATGAATTCAGGACCATATATATGGTCTTATACAGATACTGCAATCTTTATCAATTATCATCATCAAGTTATGGTTATATTGTCTTCGTTATTTATTTAGTAGATTTCAGATACTACTAGCCATTCCCGACCCAACCTGACCTGTGGATGCATTTGGTAATTGTAAGACCCAGTCGTGTAACGGTTTCAATTTTTTTAAGGCCTATAAAAAAAAATAGTTTGTTTCCTCTAATGGTCTGAAAAAAATAGGGTGGGTAGGTCGGTAAAAAGGTTATTTATTATATTATTAAACTTTTGGTCATAAATGTGTGTTTTATGCATGTTTTATGTTGATTAGGAGTTGGGAGGGCGGAGAAAAATTTAGGGTAGGGATTTTTTTGAATAAAAACTTGTTAGGGTAGGGTTACAGGAAACAAACAACTTTTTAGGCCTAATCATCAAATACCTTTGCACCCATCCAAGATCACTGTAGCCCTAACAGCTAGACCAGTTGATGTATTTGGTTATTTCGGACATAGCAATGTTCCAATTTTTCATCATCGAATACCTTTGCACTAATCCGGACTGCAATGACTTGGAGGGCTAGGCGTCCTGAGAGATAGCGGGTCTTATCAGCCACTCCACAACCACCCTGTAGCCCCCTGTATCAGAACTATGGGAGATAAGAAGTGACGTTCCATTAACTATCTCAATCCTCTCATCCACTTGAGCAGCTATTGAGGTATTCACCACAAGTGCATGGGTCAGGGATCTACCTCTCATCCACTCTCCCTCAAATACATGCCCAGAATATGCAGGAAATGTGCCACAAAATACATGCCCAGAATACGCAGGAAATGTGCCACAAAATACATGCCCAGCATACGCAGGAAATGTGTCACAAAATACATGCCCAGCATACGCAGGAAATGTGCCACAAAATACATCTCAGGCAAGAGAGTCAACCGCCAAGGTGTTCTACTGGGTTAACCCATTAATGCTTAAATACATGCCCAGCATGAGTAGGAATAAACTAGGTTCCTTTAAGTCCCTAAAAATTGACATCCCCTTCTGTGCTGACCAAGAAGTGTGGTGTAGTACCAGGTATGGTAGACAGATGGCACCACATAATCCTCCTATCTCTAGAGATTTAAGGTGTTTTATTCAAACTGAATCCTGGTGAGATAAATGTAAACTGAATTGACCACTATGGCCACCTGGAATATTTGGTGCTGGGTAACAGAAAAAAACATAACAGAAAAATACATATGACAGTCTAGAAATCTAGGCTACTGGCTAACGTAGGAAATGTGCCACAAAAAACATCTCAGGCAAGAGAGTCAAGCGGCAAGGTGTTCTACTGGGTTAATGTGTGACTTCATTACGAATCTCCACGGGAAGTACAGGATGCCCTAGATAGCTAGCCCGCTTTTTGCAAAGATGCCCTACAAACAGGGCTCCTGGTGGGTTAAATAGAAGTAAGTGACTGCAGTTTCTACAAAGATCATAAAGGAGGCAGTTCTCAAGTATAAAGGCTGAAATATATAATGAATGAAAATTATGTCGGTGCCTGAACCGACTCGAAAACTAACCTCCTTCACTAAGTTCTTCTACTGTATCCTATCTTTCTAGATGAAAAGGAATCCCCACTTGGACCCCCCTCCCCCCTTCTTGCCCCCCCCCCCCCCTCAGCCACCTTCATATCCTGTACTAGCTTCAAATATCCTCCTGCAGGAAAGATGTTTGTTGCCTGAATTCCCAGTGCAGGCCTTCAAGGAGGTATCCCAACCCCCCCCCCCCCCCCCCCCCCCAACACCCCTCCCCCACCTTCATATCCTGAACTAGCTTCCAATATCCTCCTGCAGGAAAGATGATTGTTGCCTGAATTCCCAGTGCAGCCTTCAAGGAGATATCCCGCACCCCCCGCCCCCTCCCCCACCTTCATATCCTGAACTAGCTTCCAATATCCTCCTGCAGGAAAGATGCTTGTTGCCTGAATTCCCAGTGCAGCCTTCAAGGAGATATCCCGCACCCCCCCCCCCCCCCCCCCCACCTTCATATCCTGAACTAGCTTCCAATATCCTCCTGCAGGAAAGATGCTTGTTGCCTGAATTCCCAGTGCAGCCTTCAAGGAGATATCCCGCACCCCCCCCCCCCCCCACCCTCCCCCACCTTCATATCCTGAACTAGCTTCCAATATCCTCCTGCAGGAAAGATGCTTGTTGCCTGAATTCCCAGTGCAGCCTTCAAGGAGATATCCTGCACCCCCCGCCCCCTCCCCCACCTTCATATCCTGTACTAGCTTCCAATATCCTCCTGCAGGAAAGATGCTTGTTGCCTAAATTCCCAGTGCAGGCCTTCAAGGAGCTATCCCTCACAGATGGCATGATGGAGTTGATAGAGTTGTGTGATTCAGGATTCAATTAGTGGTGCCTCCCCAGAACCAGTGGAGGTCCGTGCCAATTCAGATTACTAATGGAGTTAGGCAAGGAACGCAGCGTCTCTATCACACAACACTGCCAAAGAAAAACCTAGCAGCGGCAGCGGCCAATTTAGATCTCTAAAGTCGTTACAGAATCCTCCGTTCTGTTGTTGTTGCGGAGTACGGGTGATTTGGAGAGCAAGTTTGATAGGCAAGAACTCAATTAGGTATTCCTGAGCGGGAAAGACAGTGAGTGGAGGGAGTCACACGTGATACGTTGACAGTAATAAGCATCAGGCTGGTATGCCATCTTGACAGAGCACTAAACACTTTAGAGTCAATATGTGTGAACATGCCTCATAGGGGAAGCAATATTGCACTTGTGCATCACCATCATCGCTGCCCACTGGGTCTGTGGAGAGACAAATGGCCTGCCAACGGAACCACAGCTTCCAGGATGGGTGGCTGTGGACTAGGAGCTGAATGAGAGAATTTAACGCTATAAACGGCTTTAATTTGGAGTGCTTAAATTTCACTCTACAGCCCTGCTGGAGGGTATTCATGCTACTTTAAATTTGTGTATTCAAGCACACAAAGGTCGTAGATACAAACAATATTTCTTTGAAGGATCTTATTTTGGCGCTATCATGGGGAGTGCAAAAATAGCAGAAATTAAATGCCTGTAGAAAATACCAGTTATGCAGTAGAAGTGAATTCGGCAAAAAAAAAACAGAAATCGGGCGAGCAGAAATAGACCCTGACTTGCCCCGCCTGGCAAGTAATGTTTTGGGCAGAGTCCTCACAATGTAACTCACCTTTGTTTAACAAAGTGGTGGGGCAAGTGGAGTTGCCGCGGGGCAAGTTAACTTAAGGGGCATCTTGCCCTGCTCAGCAAATAATGTTTTGGAACCTATGTTGCACCCTGATTTCCATTTAATTTTGAAAAATCGAATCTCAAAAGAAACATTATGTAAAGCTATCCTTTAGGCACAATTCAAACCTCCCTTAAGTAACAGGATTTTCGGTCATAATCGTCACCACTCCCGTATCGCTCGGCTCACGCCTATTACCGGTTTAACACCCCCTCTCTCCCAGCCCCTAGCGGTACCGACATAAATGTATCATTGTCACCCTGAGAGTCAATTTGAAAGGCCCTCATGTTTTGGCAGCAGCCCTGTTTATCTAGGGCCTCTAGGTATGCCTGAGCAGTTATTGGCAGCACAAACAGTGGGCTGGCGGTGCCAGAGATGTGTTTTATGCCTCCACTCCCCTCAGGCCAGCGCTGATTTAAGGCGAATATAATGTTTAATGGATCAAGCAGCTCGGTGGCCTCAGGCATCGCGGTGATAGAATGTGTGGTGTTCATGATAACAATGCAAGTCAGCTACTCATACTATACCAAGGTGGAGAGAAAAAATAACTGTTATTGCTACATATGATTGCGATAGTCATAGGTATGAAGAGAAAATGTTATGCCAAGATGGGAGGAAAAAGAAACTATTATTGCCGTATGATTGCAGTAGATATAGGTATGAAGAGAAAATGTTATGCCAAGATGGAAGGAAAAAGAAACTATTATTGCGGTATGATTGCAATAGATATAGGTATGAAGAGAAAATGTTATGCCAAGATGGGAGGAAAAAGGAACTTATTGCCGTATGATTGCAGTAGATAAAGGTATGAAGAGAAAATGTTATGCCAAGATGGAAGGAAAAAGAAACTATTATTGCGGTATGATTGCAATAGTCATAGGTATGAAGAGAAAATGTTATGCCAAGATGGAAGGAAAAGGAAACTTATTGCGGTATGATTGCAATAGATATAGGTATGAAGAGAAAATGTTATGCCAAGATGGAGGGAAAAGGAAACTTATTGCCGTATGATTGCAATAGATATAGGGTGGAAGAGAAAATGTTATGCCAAGATGGAGGGAAAAAGAAATTGTTATTGCGGTATGATTGCAATAGATATAGGGTGGAAGAGAAAATGTTATTTGATAAAGGATTTTATTCAGTCATCATACATTAAGGAGCCACATGGAAAACTATGGAAAGAAAAAGAAATGAAAATGCTATTCCTACATTTTATATATTAGCAATATCACTTAAAAGGAAACAATGAAAACATTATTTTCATAAACATTACAAGATGAGCACTATGCTATATAACGAAAATGAAATAAAACACAGCGTTCAACTTTCTCAGGGGCCCAGGGGCATAATGATATGCCCCTAGATTTTGCTGTGAGCTACTAGATTTTTCTGACTAGGGACCCAAAATTGTATGTATATGATACCCAGAAATCCTATTTTTGACCACTAATTTTTATCAAATCAGAAGTACTTTACGGGCCCCTAGTCTGAAATATTGCGTTCAATTGCATTAGCCACATTTGCAAAATGAATGTTTAAATATTCAGCTATCAAAACAGCTTTATCAGTCCTGACTTATACATTATGAACTTGACTTATAACACAGACTCAGTGAACCGTCAAAAGCCTATGATTACATGGCTAACTTATACACTTCATTTTTCCACTTCACTGATCATGAATAATTTTCACATGAAACCATAATAGTATGAGTGGAAGGCCCGCATGCTATTATGACTGTTAACATCAGGAAATGCCTTCAAGTCTCACTGCTGAGCAGGTGTAAATAATACTTAACTCAATTAAACCATAATGGTATACTGGAAGGCCCCCCCCCCCGCATGCTATTATGACTGTTAACATCAGGAAATGCCTTCAAGTCTCACTGCTGAGCAGGTGTAAATAATACTTAACTCAATTAAACCATAATGGTATACTGGAAGGCCCGCATGCTATTATGACTGTTAACATTAGGAAATGCCTTCAAGTCTCACTGCTGAGCAGGTGTAAATAATACTTAACTCAATTAAACCATAATGGTATACTGGAAGCCCCCCCCCCCCCCCCCGCATGCTATTATGACTGTTAACATCAGGAAATGCCTTCAAGTCTCACTGCTGAGCAGGTGTAAATAATACTTAACTCAATTAAACCATAATGGTATACTGGAAGGCCCCCCCCGCATGCTATTATGACTGTTAACATTAGGAAATGCCTTCAAGTCTCACTGCTGAGCAGGTGTAAATAATACTTAACTCAATTAGAATCTTTTGTGTTACAGTCCACATAACTCTGCTCCCTTTATTAAAACATTTCATCTGGGAATTGAAATTTCATTTATTGTCATTTTTTCTGCCCTGTTGAGGCTGTGAATACTGGCTAGCCAGTTGTAAATGGTGGAGGAAAATCAGGGAGTGCCCGAGGGAAACCACTGATTAACCCAAAGAGTCTACTTTCTAACATGCCTTTAACCAGTGAAATCTTTCACCTGGATAATATTTTTAAAATCTAAATATTGAGATTGTGTTATTTAACATGCTAAGCAAAGGAAATGCAAAGGAGAGAATGGTTTTACATATGACAATCTACCATTAAATATTTTGAAAAAAAAAAGGCATTTGTTAAGATATTCCCAAAATAACCAGGCTTTTTTGAGGTGAATGCAGGGATGCATGTGTTAACCATGCAAGAAATACAAGCACGGTACCCATAATCAGATACAGTGTATCTATTAGGCCACACAAGTGGAGGTGTGTAATCACATTAGTTAGCATCAGTATACTATTCCTCTATCAATTTCTGAGTACTGGGTAATCTTCCGGATTTTACCCTATTTGATGACTTGAATGAATCAAAGTCTTAAATACACAGTAATGGGATCGTCTGCATGTCACACAATGTTAATTCTGTACCTGTCTATGAACCACAAATGTTCTTCATAAAATACAACAACCTACTTTCTCCTGCATATATTTCTCAAATATAAAGATTCTCCTGTAAGAAAGGGGTCTGCCCTGATGGCGGTGTGTTCTAAGGTGTTGCCACTGACTACTAGCTGTCTCGCACCACTGCCTGGGTTCGAATCCTGGCCGGGGCAAGTGAGAAAGTTGCCAGAAACTAGGGGTTAGGCGGTGGTTTTCACTGGGTACTCCGGTTTCCTCCACCAGTAACAACTGGCTAGTCACGACTTGGCAGAAATGTGACAAAAATCGAAATTTCAAAAAAATTCCTATACGAAAGATATCAGTAAAAATCAAGCCTTTTTGCCTATAACTGTATTTCTACAGACATGAACGAGCTAAGGAAATAACTGAGATCCTCTCTACTATGTGTAGCGTGCCTGGAGAATAATCTTGTAGGGTAATCTCACTAATCTGCATGATGGCCCCACTTCAAGGTAAGCTTCCTAGACCTGCACCTACAGACTATTTATATCACTCGCTTTCAACAAAATTAGATCACAGAGTCTAGATAAATGTCAGACCTTGCTATGGAGTAAGTGAAGAGCTCCCTGCATGAATAAATATCAAGATAAATCTTTATGAAAGGGTGCTGCTGATGGAGAATTACATCACGATGGCTAGGTCAAACAGTTTATTCTTGTACAGCATAACGAAGCCCTGTCATGCATGTATTCCAAAGTAAAATCTCTTTAACCCTTCCAATGCTGAGGCTTCTTTCGTACTAAGCACAAGGACACAAGGATTTTTGGAAAAATCCATCCAAACCCTGTCATGTTGGTATTCATTGGATAGCTCTTGCCAAGTACTCTAGGATGAGTACCCATATGTGTCAGGGTTTCAGTCATTTTTCAGGTTTTTTGCATCATTTTGTATTGGCCAAATTAACTACCAGCAGCATAAGGGTTAAGGATAATCAATTAGATGTGAAATTCAATTTGGATCATACCATAATAGAATAGAAAGTTCCTTCCATGCAAAGAAGGGCATTCTCGCTCACTTAGAATGATGACACATTTCGCATGATGGTTCTACAATCTTACTATAAAAACATGAGTCTAATGGAAGCATCTGCGAGCAGCTATATAATTGAATATCTCCCTGCTTCCTATTCTATCTAGCAAGGAAGTTATCTTGTTCTGTGGTTATGAGTATTAGATAGGAAAATATGTGCAAAATGTTGAGCTGAATATGCCGAGGCTACTTCCTCTATGACCCACAAGAGTGTCTTATCTAGGGATGGGAATTGGTTTCATAATCGATCGCCTGATAATCCGAACTGTAAATCCAAATCGCATTCTCTCTCTCTCTCTCTCTCTCTCTCTCTCTCTCTCTCTCTCTCTCTCTCCCCCACCCCCCCCCCCCCCTCTCTCTCTCTCTCTCTCTCTCTCTCTCTCTCTCTCTCTCTCTCATCTCTCTCTCTCTCTCTCTCTCTCTCTCTCCTCTCTCTCTCTCTCTCTCTCTCTCTCTCTCTCGACCAAATGTAGATCAGAAATATTTCTATTAAATATCTTCTTTTTCTTCAGGCCCAGCAAACTTTAGCCAGGGGCACAATTTAGAGCTAGATAATGGGAAGATTGAAATAATGCACTTAACTAAGATTTCAATGTCCTGCTTTCATTTCAGCTTTCAATTTCAAATTATCTTTTGTTATGCATTGGATAACATGAGTTGATGCATACCAATTACTCGGTAACATGTTTTTCCTAAGGTGACCCACATGTGAAGATTATTAATAGAGATATAATGATGTCAGCAGGTTCATTTTTGCATGATGAAATCAGAATGGGGTGACATTTGTTGGTGCTGCCCTGTTTCTGCTAGTAGTTCTATAGCTGATGGCCTTGCTGGTAGCAGATTGCAGGGCTGGCCATTGTGAGTATTGTTTAGAACGTAACACACATGGCCTCTTACCCTAAAGCCAGCTACTTCATAGAATAAACATATACTTGTCATAGTATATATATGTAACTTTAATGAATTACCTTATTTGGAATTTGGCAGATTTAAAATTATGATTTCATTTGTTGTTTCACATATTCATAGTCTAAGATAGGAATAATGCAGGGTGGGTACAACCCTCATATCAGAGATTATATAGTGACAGAGGCATGGAGGAAGATCAATATTTAACCTGATCAGTTAGGGATAAGAGGACCAAAGAGGGAGAATTAAACCTTCCAATGCTAAAGCTGTTTTCGCCCAAAGCACAAGGATGCAAAGATTGTTGATAACCATTTAAACCCTGTCATGTTGCTATTCATTGGATAGCTCCCACTGAGAACTCTCAGATAAGTATTCATGTAATAACAATAAAAATAATAATAATAATAACAATAACAATAATAATCTTTACTTCATGAGGGTAACACAGTCAAATACAGGATTTGATTTTCACTGTGGCTCTCAGATTTTCAGATTACACCTTTCGTGCCAGAGTTTCAGTCATTTTTCAGCTTTTTGGCATCATTTTCTATTGGCCCAATTAGCCACCAGCAGTGTGAGGGTTAAAAAAGTGGTAGCAGGATGTCCAAACGACTGCAGGGAGGTTACCAACCTGTGGATAAAATAAATAACAGAACCACAGAGGGAGGTTTAAAAAAAGTGGTTGCAGGATGTGCAGACCCCTGCAGGGAGGATCGATACCAACCTGTAGATAAAATAAATAACAGGACCACAGAGGGAGGTTTAAAAAAGTGGTTGCAGGATGTGCAGATCCCTGCAGGAGGATACCAACCTGTGGATAAAATAAATAACAGGACCACAGAGGGAGGGTTAAAAGAAGTGGTTGCAGGATGTGCAGATCCCTGCAGGAGGATACCAACCTGTGAATAAAATAAATAACAGGACCACAGAGGGAGGGTTTAAAGAAGTGGTTGCAGGATGTGCAGATCCCTGCAGGAGGATACCTGAGCCTGTGGTTGTTGTTTTTTAGTTGTTAGGGGGCGTTTTGTTTCGCTGTGCCTTTGCAAGCTGGTGCCGGTGGTTCCCCTATAGTTCCTGCAGCAGTCATCTGTTCTCCTTTCATCAGGCATTCAGCAGGCATGGCCTCTCTAAGCCACAGCTGGCGCAAGATTTATTATCATTTCATATTTCCCTACAATCAGAACCTGTGTTCAATCACGGCCACTGTTTATCCACTAGTGCCCGTTTAGTTGCTGGGTATATATTATCATCATGGCTGCCACTGCCTGCGCTACTAACACTATATACAGGCCCGATAACCCCACTGCTACTGTTCAATGCTTAATGATATAGATAAGGATTACATATACCCCAACTGGAAAATGGCCAATTACAATGCCACTGCCCCCCTATTATGAACACATTTAACCCTGATGCTGCTGGTGGCTAATTTGGCCAATATAAAATGAGGCAAAAACCCTGAAAAATGACTGAAATCCTGACACATGGGTACTCGTCTGGGAGTACTCAGCGAGAGCTATCCAATGAATACCAACATGACAGGGTTTAGATAGTTTTAAAAAATCTTTGCGTCCTTGTGCTTAAGATGAAAGTTGCCTCAGCATTGGAAGGGTTAAGCTGTGGTATCTGCTAAATCAATTCATATGTAACACTAAGCTTGTGATCAGCATTTAGACAAACAGACTCCAGACATGCAAGGAGGGGAGTGGTAGGATTAATCTGAGACTAAGATACTTCTAGACATCAATAGTAATTTCTTAACCCTTTCAATGCTGAGGCTACTTTCATCCATAGCACCAGGATTCAACGATTTTTTGAAAACCATCTAAACCCTGTCATGTTGGTATTCATTGGATAACTCTCACTAACCACTCTCAGATGAGTACCCAATTTTGTGCCAGGGCTTCAGTCATTTTTCAGGTTTTTCGCATCATTTTGTATCGGGAAAATTAGCCACCACCAGCATGAGATTAGGTTAAAGCAGAAGTATTGCTAACTTTTATACAAACGTTTCTACTGTGCCCAATCAAACAGACCCCAGAGATGCAAGGATGGGAGTGGTAGAGACTTAATCAGGAATTAGATACTTAGGCCTAAAAAAAGAAATTGTTTGTTTCCAGTAAGTTCGAAAAAAAATAGGGTAGGTAGGTCGGTAAAAACATTTTTTTTTGCATTATTTTTTTGGTCAAAAATGTGTGTTTTATGCATGTTTTACGTTGATTGGGAGTTGGATGGGCGATTAAAACTTTTGGGTAGGGATTTTTTTGAATAAAAGCTTGTTAGGGTAGGGTTACAGGAAACAAACAATTTTTTTTAGGCCTTATCCCGATATCAATAAACTTCTGAAGTAAGGATAAGTATTGCTAACTTTTATCCAAATGTTTTGTGAGGGATTATTTCTGTATGGCCGCTGGTTGTTTTATGGATTGGTGGGTTTATGAATGTTTTATCACCAGGTGCCCAGGTATTCAGGCTACCTACGTCAATGGTAATATACACCTGTCTGCCTGTCAACCAATCACAGCGTACCTTTTATATTAAGCCGAAAACCAATATGCATACATTACTGGGTGCTATGTTAAGGCAATTTTCGTCCAAAGCACAAGGATACCAAAACTTTTGATAACCATCTAAACCCTGTTGTGTTGGTATTCATTGGATAGCGATCGCTGAGTACTCTCAGATGAGTACTCTCAGATGAGTACCCATGTGCCTGGGTTTCAGTCATTTTCAGCTTTTTTGTATCATTTTGTATAGGCCAAATTAGCCACCACCAGCATATTTTAGGGTTAAGTAGACATCCTCTTTCATTCACCTGTCAGCCCACATTGTAATCACAGCTTTACTTTAAACTTAAAGCAAAATCCAATATGCATGCATTAGTGATTAGTTTATGCTATTTTGGTTTATGTAGGCATTCATACTGGATGCACTAGCCCAAAATAGCAGGTGAATGCTTGATAGTTGATACTGTGTCCACCATTGATCAGCTTCAATTTCTCCGGCCAATATTTGCATATGGGCAAAAAAAATTATAAAATGTGTAGACCAGTCACTATTTGAATATGCAAGCAAAAAAATATATGATAATAAAATGTGTATACCAGTCACTATTTTGAATACGTAATCATTTGGCAGAAAACATTAATAAAATGTGTATACCAGTCACAATTTTGAAAATGCAAGCATTTACATATGGGCAGAAAACAATAATAAAATGTGTATACCAGTCACTATTTTGAATACGTAAGCATTTACAAATGGGCAGAAAACATTAATAAAATGTGTATACCAGTCACTATTTTGAAAATGTAAGCATTTACATATGGGCAGAAAACATTACTAAAATGTGTATACCAGTCACTATTTTGAATACGTAAGCATTTACAAATGGGCAGAAAACATTAATAAAATGTGTATACCAGTCACTATTTTGAAAATGTAAGCATTTACATATGGGCAGAAAACAATAATAAAATGTGTATACCAGTCACTATTTCGAATATGCAAGCAACCACACTGTTTATAACACATACACCAGCTACCCATTTCACACACTGCATCCCTTGCACTTAAATCACGACCACTTTTATGCATTAGGGGGGAAGAGAAACACCACCCACTGTTAATCAACCAGAAAAATTGAACTATTACGCCAGAAAAGGTAATTGTTTGCCAAGTAATATTTCCTGGAGAGAAATGTCAAACTCGGATTAGTTCAATTACACCTGTCCTTGCGAAGAAACGTAATTTGGCAGATGATTAGGCCCAGCGCGCTAGCGCGCCCATAAAACCCACGTCAGAGCCAGTCAGGCTTAGCAAGGTGCTGCTACAATGTAGACACTTGTGAGTAATGGTAACAATGTAGCCAAAAGAAATTGCCTGTCAACCCTCTCTCCCCACACACACACACAGCTCCGCTGCCAAGTCATGCCTCATTGCAGAAACAGCCAAGGTATAATCGATACTAACCAGCGCGTTTTCTTCACTCACAAAACAAAAATCTGCTCTAAAGGTTTTAGTGATGGAGTGATTTTTCAGTTATTGGCAGCGATTTATTCTGGAGGGAAGCTGTTTTTATTGCATCAGTTAATCTGTTCATCCCTATAACAGAACAGAAAGGCTGGAAATATCTTGGTGATATCTTTCCATGAAAGGGTATCTCTGGAAATTTCATCTTGTAGGCAGCATTATTTTCTGGACAAGAAGCCTGAAATATAAGCTTGAATTGTTCGAGAGAGAAAAGGTATATCAAAAGCCACCCAACAACTCTTCTATTCAAGATGAAAACTCAGGCCAGGAGTGTATGCTACAAATTCATACTACAAATAAATTTCCTCTAACTAAACATTGATCAGATATATACTGGCTATTATGTGCTTTTTGAGAGAAGGGCCCAGGGCTCACCTTTTTGTTGGTGTTAATTGATTTCTTTGTATAATATCAAAATACCTAAATACTAAACACTGCAGTCCCTGAAATACTGTTCCTTTCTTTACGTTACAAACTGAAAGATTAAAAAGCTCATTTTAGGCCATCTTTATTTGTGAGTTCAGATACTATTTTGAATAATCAGGGCTCAACATTAAGAAAAAACTTCATATGCCCAGCAGGGCTAGTTACCGAAACTTTTACTAGCCCTGAAATATTTCTACTAGCCCTGATATCAATGACAACTCTTTTCAAACAGTGACCTCTTTTGATATCATAGCCTCTGTTGATAACATGAAATGAATATGGTGTATTGTGGTAAATTGAGTTATATTATCATCCATGTATGCAGAGCCAAAGGAGGGCTTAATACTTTTTTAAGCGCTGACATTCTAATTCTATCTAGCCCCTGAGGGCTACTCACAGGTAGAATTTACTAGCCCTGACTTTCAATAACTAGCCCGGGGCTACAGGGCTAGCCTTAGACTAGGTTCCTAGTCCCTAAAATGTTGACATTCCCTTCTGTGCTGACCAAGCAGTGTGGTGTAGTACCAGGTATGTAGATAGATGGCACCACCTGCTCCTTCTATCTCAAGAGTAATAACCAAACTGAATCCTGGTAAGATAAGTGTAAACTAAATGGACCACTAGGACCAAATATTCTAGGTGGCAGAAAGAAATACCAGAAAATACATATTACAGCCTAGAAATCTAGGCTAGGCTAGCCTTAACGTCGAGCCCTGATAATCACTAAATGTACTTTTGAATAGAAGTAATTCAAATACAGGCTGATACTTAAAGAGTAACTATGAAAACAGTTTCTGATCGTTTATGCCTCTGTAGATTTTTGGTATTTGCAAATGACAATGAGTTCACTTAAAGCCTCTTAAGCTGATTACCTAATGATTGATGTAATGGTTGTTATGCTCAGAGCAGGTTCAGATCATTTGTTTTTCTTGATATTTGGTATTTGCATAAATCACTCAAAGCTTCCTAAAGCGATTATCTATTGATTAATGTAATGGTTGTAATGTTCAAACCAGTTTCTGTTATTTATTCTTTTGTGCAGTTTTAGTATTTGTGCATGATTAAGAGTATACTTAAAGCGTCCTACAGTATGCTTCTCTATTGAGTAATGTATTGGCCGTACTGTTCAAAACAATTTTTGTTCATTTATATTTTTGTACATTTTAAGCATTTGCACATGATTTAGAGTACACTTAAAGCTTCCTACAGTCCGCTGATTCTCCTTTGATTGATGTTATTGCTATTCTTCTTGAACGAGTTCCAAAACCAATCAGTTAAGTCGGAGTAAGTTTGCTTGTATCATCCTTAACATTCCAGGTGCCAAGGCTATTAAAAGTAACTTTGAAAACTGTTTCTGTTCATTTATGCTTCTGTAGATTTTTAGCATTTGAGAATGATGTAGAGTGTAAGAGTACACTTAAAGATTCCGACAGTCAATTGATTGATGTTATTGCTGTTCTTCTTGAACGAGTTCCAAAACTAATCAGTTAAGTCGTCGGAGTAAATTATCTCGTATCATCCTTTACATTCCTGGTGCCAAGGCTTCTTTTCCTGTCCACTGGAGCACGACCATGCTCTGCTCTTCATGAGATAAATGACTCAGGCCTAAAAAAAGTTATTTGTTTCCTGTAAGGCCTACAAAAATAAATTGTTTGTTTCCTGTAACGGTCCGAAAAAAAAAAATTTGCATTATTTTTTGGGTTTAAAATGAGTGTTTTATGCATGTTTTACGATGATTGGGAGTTGGGAGGGCAGAAAAAACTTTAGGGTAGTGATTATTTTGAATAAAAACTTGTTAGGGTAGGGTTACAGGAAACAAACAACTTTTTTTTTAGGCCTAAACCTAACAAGTTTTTACTCAAAAACATCCCTACCTAAAGTCTTTTCCGCCCTCCCAACTCCTAATCAACATAAAACATGCAAAAAAAAAAAGAATTGAAAAAAATATTTTACGGACCTAGCTACCCTATTTTTTTCAGGCCGTTACAGGAAAAAAACATTTATTTCAAGGCCCAATCCATGAGCAGTACTTCGGGCAGAGAGAACCAATACTTTCCGCAGGAACTAATTGCAAGTCTTTTTTTTACGATTTTCGCTCTACATGCCAATTTTCTCCACGTGACGACCGTGAACGCTATCTCCGCCAACCCATGTGATCTTATTAGACACCTCAAGCACACAGGTAAGACTGTCAGCTTAACCCATTTATGCTTTAACCCTTATGCTGCTGGTGGCTAATTGAGCCAATTGATACAAAGTGATGCAAAAAAACCTGAAATATGATTGAAACCCAGCCAAATGGGTACTCATATGAGAGTACTCAGCGAGAGCTTTCCAACGAGTACCAACATGACAGGCTTAAGATGGTTTTCAAAAATCTTTGCATTCTTTTGCTTTGGACAAAAGTAGCCTCAGCATTGGAAGGGTTAAGGTCCCCTAGAAAAGTGTCGTCTTGATCTAAAATATGATATCTTTGGTGAATATGATACCTTTCGTGAATTTGGAAATTATATTGAAGTAGAGTGGTTGGTTTGGTTCTGACTAACATTTTACATTTACCTAATGGCTAATGGATACTTTCCAAAAGATGCTTTTGTCAAACATATATCACCAAAAAGCCTTTTTTGCCTGTTACAGGCATAATTGGGTAACCATTTCTCACTCAAATATTTTCAAAAATAAATCTTTCTCAAACTAACAGTTTTGGGTCCCTACAGACATGAATAGGTTTAGATTTCTTCTTGAAATATTTTCAAAGCATGCCTTTTCCAAACAAATATATGTATCTCCAAAAAGGTGAGGATGATGGGTTAGCAATCCAGTTGTCTGTGAGGAAATCCCCTCAATCTTCTTCTTAGCATCTAATACAGGACCCTGCACAAAGGCTCAAATCTGTATGCACTTTGTATCATCCACAGCTGAGGGTACCGAGGCTAAACAATGGATTATGTATCTATTGTTCTGTAATGAGGCAGGTAAATAAGATCAGGCATGTCTGTCAACAAATTCTCCAGCCAAGCCTATTTCCTCTATACACTTAAGTCCTCCTCCAAACCACCCTTGAATACCGCTTACTCCTAACACTTGTTACCGCATCCTAGCTCCCAAACAGACGCTCCATTGAATGAGCATGCACAATAACTACTACCATGGATACTATATTTAACGTCTCCGCCGTGATTTGAGCAGGTCAGAAATTGTAGGGTACATAACAGGACTCTTCTTGAAAACTCACCTAAGCAACAGAATCCTGCAAGTTTGACAAGGTTTTGAAGTTAACCCATTCATGCTTTTAAACAAGATCCATTTGAAATTGTCTTGGTAAAGTTTATTAACTAAGCAACCTTTGAAAATTGTTAATGGTAACCATCTATACATAGAAAACCAGCTCGCAAGGGGACCTCAATAACCCTGAGTAAGACTCCCATGTCCAGGGAGCCCTAAGATGCACCTTGGATATCTCTGTGTTATTCACTCTAATTCATGCACTGTACTGTGATGGTACTGATCTCCTAATAATGGGAGTACACTGAATTTCCTCACTACAGAACTTCCACCACAATGTCCTACTACTTATAGCTAGGGCCTAAAAAAAGTTGTTTGTTTCCTGTAACCCTACCCTAACAAGTTTTTATTCAAAAAAAGTTTTTTCTGCCCTCCCAACTCCCAATCAACGTAAAATATGCATAAAACACACATTTTAGACCAAAAAATAATGGAAAAATTATTTTTTTACCGACCTACCTACCTACTTTATTTCTTTTTGGACCGTTACAGGAAACAAACAATTTCTTTTTTTAGGCCTAGTGGTATTGGCATCTATATGGGATATCATCCCTTTGAAGCCCACTCAGTCCAGCTCAGTTCAGTTGAATAACTTGCACACTTCATACTGAAAAGGCTTTTTCCGTTGTTCACTGTCCCATTGTCAAACAAACCTCCCCTCACCCCTTAACCCATTAATGCTTAAGAGTTCCTTCAGAAATTGTCGTCTGGACCTATGATACTTTTGGCAATAACTTCAGAATTAAGTTAGATTTTACAAAATATTTGAAGGAGAGTTGTTGGCAATGTTCTGAATAGCATTTCTCATTCAAATATTTTCCCAGTGTTGCTTTTGCCTGCAAGATTTCATCAAAATTGTCAGGCTGCTTTTGGCCGCTGTGAGCATTAATGGGTTAACAACCTATTCATACCTGTAGCACCCAAAAACAGAATCTTTTCAAATAAACCTTGATGAAAGCTTGGATAACTCCCATCTACAGGTTATTCACCTATAGTCAATAACAATAACACATGCATATCAAAAAGTCCCAATTCCTAGGGTCATTCGGTCTAGTTCAGTAGGATTCCAACTATATAACAACCCTTCTATTCTTTACATTGTTATTTGTTTACAAGGCCTTCCCCCCCCCCCCCCCCCCCCCCCAACTTCTGCACAAATTGTAACATCACATATAATAAAAGTTATCATAAAATGCTTTTTTTTGTGAAAAATGCATTACGAACTTACACATGTGCACACCTACAAACATAAATGCCTTTCAAGTTTGGTATTTTAGTTTACTAGATATTTTTTCACAATACACTGTGAAAAACCTCTCAGTTGTTAGCACCTGAAGTGAGCTGAAGGTATTTACATGAGGTTTTTCTGTTTTTAAAATATCTGGGTGCAGGGCATTATAGCCAGGATTTAGAAACTGGGTGCCCAAAAAAAGCAAATGTAAAATGTTCAGGTATCCTTTTTCACAAAGGAGACCACAATATACTAATATTCAACCATAACCATGTATTTACTTATTGAAATAAGACATAATATCCTTATTTAAAGTTATGGGAATTATAGGGAGATGAAAAAGTTCAGTTATATACTTGCGATTGACATTTTAAGAGAATCCTGAGGGGTGCTTTTTCAGGGTTTGGGTGTTCAAAAGACGCCTACACGCCCTGATGGTTTAGATTGCATCTATGTCCAAAGGAATGATATCTGGGATTCTGGGTATGGCCTGGGAGGCAGGCTAAAGATTTACCTGGTCTGCTGTAGTCCACATGGGAGAGACAATAACAAACAATTAGCAGCTCTAAGTGGCTATCCATAAACTACTCAGCCAAACCACTGGTAAGGATATATCATACACCACAAGGAATAGTCTCCGCACAGGTCACATCCTTCATTTTGTAGACTTGGAACCACAAATAATAATTAAATTAAGTGGTATCCAGGACTATTCCCCTTATGGCAAGTGCATGTAATGGTATACTCCAAATCGCATCCCTCCTGAAAGGCCAGTCCCTAAAGTCATGTAACTGAATCAGAGAAGGCCAAACAGGTGAACTTCAGTAATTTCTTCAGTGACTATCACACACCCAACCAATATCCAAACGTAATAGGATTCCTTAAAGAGAACAACCTTCTATATCTCAGTCTATGTATACCTTGAGATAATACTGGAAATAATGGTATGCTTCTGAATTTATCATTTTTTTTCTTATTCAGATCTCAGTTTTAGGTTGTAAAGAGAAGGTTAACCCATTCATGCCTGTACTAGCTGTAGTGAAGTAGCAACCAAAAATGTCTTAACTATTTTGGTAAATTAATAATTCGTCAACCAGAGAATTTTTCAGTAAATATTTGAAATATCAGAAGGCCTGGTGTGAATAGGTTAACCCTTCCAATGCTGGGGCTACATTCTTCCAAAGCACAAGGATGCAAAGATTTTTGAAAATCATCTAAACCCTGTCAAGTCAGTTTATTCATTGGATAGCTCTCGCTGAGCACTCTCAGATGAGTACCTACGTGCCAGGGTTTCAGTCATTTTCCAAGATTGTTTTGGATCATTTTGTCTTGGCCAAATTAGCCGCCAGCAGCATAAGGGTTGACGTCTCCTCCCTCTCAGAGCGTTCGTTCACCGTCTAGTAGCAGTATGACATTAAGCCTGCCATATGACTACTTGTCAGGATGCATGGCAGGACGGGAAGGCAGCTCTCTCTCTCGCTCGCTCGCCCGCTTGCAGTTCTCTGCCCGGCTGTACATTGTCCCCTTATGCATGTGTGTCATCCTCATATTAAGCCTCCCAACCCGCTATGATCACAGCATATGGGAGAATCACAGCAGCAGCCTGCAGCCTCGAGCCTAGCCCTAGGCCGCCAAGCAAGCTTTTTTCACATCTTTCCATATCTTGCCTCAAAAGCAGGGTCTTAACTAGGACCCGTCCAGCCTGTCTTTTGGACAGGCAGTTCCCTGATAAACCTCCTTTTTGGACAGGCAAAAAATTCTTTGAAGAATTTTCAATTTAAACTTTTTGGGGGTAATGACCAAATATTTTTCTAACTAACCATATTCTATGACATGGCTGAAGTAGAAATTGCCCTTTTTAACACAATTGACTGAAATATAGTTATGGATTTGGAACTAGTTTAGTAGTAGCTAAATCTGGACTAAATTTGGAATTGCTGTTTTTGAGAAGCATTTATGAAATAGTGGCTAAGACCCTGCTGATAAGTATACCACCTCAAAAATAAGTCTACCCTGAACTGATGTAGTTCTACAGTTGCTCACCAGGTGGCTTAAGTGTGATATCTCTCAAACTTTATGGTCATGCCAGGGTCTGACACTTAGATTTCAGGCTAGGGGCCCGAAAAGGTCTTTTGATAAATTTAGTAGTCAAAAACAGTATTTCTGTATTATCATATATACTATTTCGGGCCTCTAGTCTGAGAAATCTAGGAGCCCACACCAAAATCTAGGGGCATATGCCCCTGCGCACCTGGGAAAGTCAAACCCTGCATGCTATATGGGTGACCACCTATGGTGCCACCTATGGTCAACAAAAGAAACTAAAACATATATATTAAGTAAGAAAATATTGACCAGAATCATGAAAATATATAATCATTGAATAGACTGGGAGGCTATGAGCTAGTCTAAGCAGCCCGCTAAAGACAGACACATTCAATCTGTGACCAGCCACCATTCACAGCAGTAACCTCTTATTTTTCATTGTTTTATTTGCAGCTGAGGCAGAACCGGATGAATTAAATTTCAGGTGAATGAGGAACTACAGGTGCTTGCCATGCACGCCTGAAGTCCTGAGTGTCTTGTGATATTCGGTTTGTAATAAAAAATTGCTTTGATCATAAACCAAATAAGGTGGTCATTAACCCTTCCAATGCTGAGGCTACTTTCGTCCAATGCACAAAAATTCTGAAAAACATCCAAACCCTGTCATGTTGGTACTCATTGGAAAGCTCTCACGGAGTACTCTCAGATGAATACCCATTTGCCAGGGTTTCGGTAATTTCTCAGGTTTTTTGCATCATTTTTGTATCGGAAAAATTAGCCACCAGCAGCATAATGGTTAAAGACTAGTCAGTTATATACTGGCAGATCTAGACTTGAGTGGTTCTCCCGAATATGCAAATATAGGGGTTTGCCATGCACACCTGGAGTTAGGAGCGTCTGGCTGATATTTGGTTTGTAATGAAATCACTCAATACACAGGTGGTCATTTGAAGACAATTAGGTTTATAATCAATCTGAACACTCAACGAAAATTTTGACAGGCTGGATGGGTCCTGGCTAAGTCTCTGGACTCCTCTTCTAGCAGAAAAGTATAGTCAGTTACTTCCTGATTGGACTAGGATGGGGCTTATTCGCTGGAGACATCCTTCCTCTTCCCAAGAGCACGGGATCAATGGGGATTGGAGGGTATCAGGGTACCCATCATCTCATTCCAACTACCACATAGATCAAACCATGACACATACAAGACTCGGGGTGAGACCTACAGGGTGAGATTTCAACACCGAGAGATTATTTGAAAGGTTACTGGTCTCAAATTAGCAATGGGATTTTATGGTTACACAGATAAATTTGAACCATTTTGTCAGAGATGAGATAAATATATCATTGTTAATCATGACAATTTAGTTTATATTATATATATATATATATATATATATATATATATATATATATATATATATATATATATATATATATATATATATATATATATATATATATATATTATACAAATATGCCATGCCAGTGGGGGTAACATGATGGAATGTTTCCCCGAGGGAGGATGGTTTTCCCAAGGGCGGAGCCCGAGGGAAAACCATCCTCCCGAGGGGAGACATTCCATCATGTTACCCCCACTGGCATGGCATATTTGTTTTATCATACTGAACAAACCCCATTTGTAATTTAAACAAAGCAAGGTCACAGATGACTGGTGATTCACACATTCCCCGCTAGGTGTCGCTAGTGGCAACGGGCAACATGAAGCCCTCACTGATGGCATCAGGCAACATGATGATTGTTCACTGTTAAGTCAGCCAATCACGGCTTACGATCTTCAAGTGAGGTATGATAAAGTTATATATATCACATACCTCCCTGTACCCACACACACACTATATATATATATAGCACTCAAGTAAATGCAAAAACCAGGTTGCTTCCTATCATAATATTCAGCGTATCTACATCTAAATGTTACTAAAGAAACAAGCATTGTTTTACTATTGGGGGATATGTTTGTTTTATAGTGCATTGATCCTAGACCTAGATAATATAAGCATCCACTCCTTTTTATTCAAAACCCTCAAACCTAGACATAAAACTGCTGTTGCACTAATATATAACTCAACAGTTAATCCTTGGA
>OZ012692.1:1839570-1887070 GCA_963942565.1 Maea johnstoni | reverse complement strand
TCACATAATTCAAGGCCCCAGAGATGGCGAACTGTGTTCATTTTGAACCAGGGTGAATGCCCATACACTGAATGAGAATCCATTTTCACTAATGCACTCACTGACCAAAATAAACCCCCATTTCACAACTGAGGAAACCTTCGGGGATTCTAATTGAATTCCAAAACATCTAATCAGCGTGCAAATGGTGAAACATCTATTTCACAAACAGCCTGTGTCAGCATGTAAATCAACATGTCACACTGGATTGCCAATGGAGACCAGGAAACTGCTTTCCTTACAGACTGATCTCGCAGCAAAAATGGAACACCGAGAGAGAGAGGGGAGGGTACCTGTTCCTCCAGTTATATCACCTAAGAAATAAATAAATATCAATGAAAATATAAAAATGTTTTAAAAATTTGGTTCTTTTGATATGCTCAAATGAAATGTGTCTCTAAACATTTCCTACAATTTCCATTATTTTATTTCACCGCCAATAGGTCTAGTGAATAAAATTGGTTGAATAAACCTGCTCACGTTCAATTGTCCCTTATTTCAAGGAAGAGAATGGCCGTATCATAAAATACCTTGCTGAATAATAACACAGAATCTGTGGCTGACCTCAAACTGTATGGATACATCACATTTAACCCATTCACATCAAAAGCGCTCAAACGAATACTTGGTCTGATACAAATGGAAATATCTTGATAACAAAGCATTTTTTGAGAAAGTATTGACTGTAAGCTGTTGTTCCTGATGCCTTGAACAATAACTTTCAAATATTTCTCTAATAACACTGTATTTGATAAGTTCTATTGTAAGTTATCAGACCCTGTTACACTCCAGATGCAAATGGGTCAATTTAAAATGTGCATCATCACCTGTAGGGAGTAGTAGGTACTTGGCCAAAAGTAAGTCTGACTTAGCTGTAATATTCAAAATAGGCAATAAGTCGATACAAATTCGTAAAATGGCAGGTCTACCACACAGTTGGATGTCATTTAAGTAACAGCTGTAGAGAGAATTGACATTTCTATAACATTTCAGTTTAACTCCAAAAAAAATTCTAGTCAGCAACAAATATGGCATGACGAATTTCAGTCAGACATTTCAATTAGTCTGTACATCTTGTTTTTGAAAAAAATATATATAAATGCATAAAGTGCAGCCTAGTGTAATCTTATGTTCAGGATATTGAATACCACATTAATAGTTTAACAAACATCATATTTTGGGTAATATTTGAAGGATCCTAACGACAAGTTATAGAGGAGCTCTAAGCAGAAATAGGTTAACCCTTAAGCTGCTGGTGACTAATTTGGACAATACAAAATGATGCAAAAAATTACTAAAACCCTGGCATGTGGATACTCATCTGAGAGTACTCTGTCAAAGCTATCTAATGAATAACAACATGAAAGGGTTAAGATGGTTATCCAAAATCTTTGCATCCTTGTGCTTTGGACTAAACCCTCCGGATTGAGAGGGTTAAGAAGCACACAATAAAGTGGTTGTCATAGCTTGAGTCATATCACAGCCACAGGGTAACATCAAAGCCAGAGTTCTGCTTAACCCATTAATGCTCACAGCAACCAAAACTGCCTGACAATTTTGATAAAATCTTGCAGGCAAAAGTATAGTAAGGAAAATATTTGATGGAGAAATGTTAATCAGGACATTATCTACAACCCTCCTTCAAATATTTTGTAAAATCATGGTCGATTCAAAAGATATTGCCAAAGCCAGAGTTCGGCTTAACCCATTAATGCTCACAGCAACCAAAACTGCCTGACAATTTTGATAAAATCTTGCAGGCAAAAGTATAGTAAGGAAAATATTTGATGGAGATATGTTAATCAGGACATTATCTACAACCCTCCTTCAAATATTTTGTAAAATCATGGTCGATTCAAAAGATATTGCCAAAAGTATCATAGATCCAGACGACAATTGCTGGAGGAGCTCTTGGGCATTGATGGGTTAATAATCTTTTACAAGCCTAGCCCACTTTATTGCACAATGTTCATGACAAATAATATGGCAATCGTACCCTGATGACAAAGCACAAATAAGTCCCTATTAGATCACTCGGGGACAGTTGTGCGGAGTGGGACTTGCTGCTCTCAGATTCTGATGGGCCATTGTTTATGCAGTCAATCTCAAGACTGATTTACCAGCAGACCAACTCATACTATATTTGTTTTGACAGGCGATCGCAACACAGCCAAAGCAAAATTTGATGAGTTACTCGACCAAATACAATTCCAGTTGATTATAGAGTGCGTGGCAAACAATATCAATGCTCGGCGCGAGGGTATTACCAGGCAAGAGGGGGAAAAGTGCAGTCTCCGAGTCTCAGTCCTGTCATGAACACATGCTACCCTTCCACAGGGGTTTCTAGGTCAGAGCTCTCCCAAATTTTGTCGTCTGGATCTATGAGACTTTTGACAATAACTTAGAAATTGAGAAGGATTTTACAAAATATTTGAAGAAGAGTTGTTGATAGTGTTCTGATCAACATTTCTCCTTCAAATATTTTCTTCCAAATATACTTTTGAGTGAAAGATTTCATGAAAATGGTCAGGCTGATTTTGGCCTCTGTGAATATTAATCTACGTTTGGATTTCTGAACAGACAAATAATATACACTGGATGTATGCCTGAAACAAGGATTACCCTGCAAATTTTGATTATGATTTGCTTTATTGGTGTGGTTATCAATCTATCAAATGCTACATATATCAATATTCAATTCATCACCAAAATTGTGTTGGTTCTATAAATATTGGGAAAGTTATGAACTAAGACTTTTGAGCAATCATAATATTTGTCAGGAGAACAAACGTTTCAACAAAGGGCAGCTGGGGACACTCAGGCAACCAGTCCACATGTCACTAGCAGATGACCTATCTATTAGTGCAAAAATTAAATGATGTTACTGTAGATTTGGCTTATTTATAAGGACCACCTGTGCTCAGAGACCACCTCTTCTCAATATCAGTGACATATATATAACCTTAAAAGACTTGGAACCAAACAAATCAGAAAGGTACAAAAACAAAACTCTTGCATTCTTGCTAGCTTCTTGAGAAGTAAAGTAATCTGTCTTAAATCAACCCAATTACTGACTGTTTATCTATATAAACAAACTTCACTATGGCCAGGAAAACTTCTCAGATTTTATCACTTTGCTCTACTAGGGGAGTAACAAAACCAACCACTTAAGTGACACTGATTGAATGCAAGACACAACAAAAGGCGGTCCCACAAGAAAATAGCTCATTATGAAAATATTTGCATTCCTGTCTGATCACAGTGGCAGTGGCAGTCATGGTTGGCTGTTTCAAATAGAAGGTCAGCTCGCATTGTTGAAAGAATCTGATGACAGGCAGAATGGGAATCTGATGTGAATCAATGATATTCACTAGAAACAGAGAATAATCAAGGTTTAATGAAAATGAAATAACCATGAGCGAATCAGTAAAATGGATGTTTTATTTCTCTTTGTTATTTTTTTCCCGTTCAGTAGATACTAGATATATATTTTACGGAAGAGTGGTTCCCTGTATCAGATTTCCTGTATATATGCAGCACACAGAAATGGAGACAAAGCACCACTGGCAGGGGAAATTCCCGTGAATGACATACTTCCTCTTGAGATAGCATAACCCAGGGAAGTGGAGAAATCCCATATGCAAGAAACACGTTTCCACCGAGGAAATGATGTTTTCTCCACAATGACGGGCACATCATCCCATAAAGTGGGGATCACAACAGGCGGGCCCATGGAGATCCCTGGGTAATTTCGTTTGAGCGTGTAAAAAACGGCAGGCCTTGATGACAACTCCGTCACCTCCCCCTGATGCTGATGGACAAACCGCGCACGGCAGCAGCGGCGGCGCACTGGCTGCAGAGGGGTTTGCAATACACTGAAACACATAACGGAACATCAAAGAAAGACCACACACCCCTTCCTCATGGCGCCTGCGACTGACAATGTATGCAAACAGAATTCACTATCACCCCCAGCATAAAGAGATTCTACATGAAATGGTTATCAATTAAATCATTTTAGCAATTATCCCTTATGCTAATTTGGCCAATATAAAATGATGCAAGAAACCTAGCTGTCAGTGGCAACGCCTTAGACAACACAGCCGTCAGGGAAGACCCTCCGCAACCTACAACTCTCTTTCAACGTGAAATCCGAGCTTGAGTGGGGTGAAATACGAGCTGCCAAGCCAAGTGCCATATCCTTACAGTACAGACATTCAATTTCTGCACCAGTCAACCAGACGTCTGCCAGTGCCTGGTTGTACAAACACCCATTGATAACATGTCAAAAAAATAAGACAAGCATGTCATCATTGACCCACGTAGCTTGCGAAGTTACGCTTAGTTGTGAAGTCATCCATGCATCTATGCATCCATGCCCAGGAAAGTGGGTGGCAATCAGGCAAGCGTTCATGTACTACGCCCGGGCTGCCCACGCATTTAGTGCAGAAATTAAATGTCAGCACTGGAGCTGATGTTGCTACTACAAATGGGCTTAATTATAGGAGGGATCAGCTACAATAGGACAGGATGCGCGGGCCCAATGTTCATCTAATCCCAGGGAATTTCTACATGTAGCAGGGGTATGGACAAGAAAATGGGTCGGGGAAAACTCATCATCCATTCACAAGACGGAAACCACCAGTGCCTTGTTCTGTGAGAGGGCCATCCATTCTTAGCAGTCTGCCAGAGCTATTACATGATGATGGATCAGCGGCTACTGTAAGATGGGGGGAGGACTCCGCGGCTACTGTAAGATGGGGGAGGACTCCGCGGCTACTGTAAGATGGGGGGAGGACTCTCAGGCTCTGGCTGCTGATGGCCGGCTAATCCAGGAGGATGTGTTCTGGGAGGCAGGACAAGACCATGCCATGGAGCTCAACAACCTGTAATTCAGTTATCCAGAAGAAAATGGCCGGTGTCCATTATCAATACTCTTGATAGGCACAGGGTAGACTGTACAGGGTGATGTTCTAGGAGCCTGGACATGACATGACCTCTCTCCTGTACGTGGTTCTTCAAGATAAAATGGCCAGTGTGCATTTTCTTTTCTCTTGGCCAGGCCATACATATATAGCCTTATAAATATATGATGATTGTTCGCCTATTGTAGGACAGGAGGAGATGGACTGCTAATGGCCTAATCCAGGCTAATGTACTAAAGGAGGCTGGACAAGACCATGGGGCTTAACGACCTCTTCTGTTAATATGGAAGAAAATTACAAGTGCATGTACACTTAATTGTCTCTTGACTAGGCCATACCTAGTCTTATAGATACAGGGCTCAACAAAAAATACATTACCTAGACTCACCCACTGATGACATGGACAGAACAGAATGGTACATACCTGCAAAGAGAAAGAAGAAATTTAGAATAACATATAGATAATACATTTAATATATAATGATTGTTCAACTATTATAAGACAGGATGAGATGGACTGCTAATGGTTTTAATCAAGATATCCTAGGACGCTGGACAAGATCATATGGCTTAACATCCGTTTCTTCTTAATATTAAAGAAAATGGCAAGTGTACATTTTCTTTTCTCTTGGCCAGGCCACACATAGTCATAACCTTATAAATATATGATGATTGTTCGACTACTGTAAGACTTGTATGAGATGGACTGCTAATGGCCTAATCCAGCCTAATGTTCTAGGAGGCTGGACCAGACCATGGGGCTTAACAATCGCTTACATTAATATTGAAGAAAATGGCAAGTGTACTTTTTTTCTCTTGAAAAGCCTTATAAATGTATGATGATTGTTCGACTATTTTAAGACAGGTTGTGATGTACTGCTAATGGTCTAATTCAGATGCCCTAGGAGGCTGGACAAGACCATGGTCTTACAACCTTTCCTTTTGTTAACAAACAAAATGAGCAGTGTAGATGTTCGTTTCTCTTGCTCTGACCATAGCTGATATATAATTGATTGCTCAGCTACATACTGTAGACAAATGTAAAAAAGTAGGACAACTGGTGACAGCCTGCAACTGGCATAAAATCCCCTGGTACATTCTGAGGTTGCTGGCGGGGCCTGCCCTTATGGCCGTGTGGTCTAAGGCGTTGCCACTGACTACTAGTTGTCTCTCACCACTGTCCAGGTTTGAATCCCATCTGGGGCATGTGAGAAAGTTGCCAGTAACTGTAACTTGGGCTTAGGTGGTGGTTTGGGTTTTGCCAGGTACTCCAGTTTCCTCCACCAGTTATAACTGGATAGTCACGACTAAGCTGCAATATGGCAGAAAAAGTGACGAAAAATGAAATTCCAAGTTCCAAATTAGGACACTGGCCAAGCAGCAGTAAGCAGACATATTACACAACACAGCTTAGCAGCTCCCTAGGGCTAGTTAGGGGATAAACCCACAGAGATGCTCGTAATGCCGTAACATCACAAGAACCAGCAAACAAACTCGGATCAATGAGATGATGGGTATCAGGATGGTATTGATTGGAGACAAGAACACATCAACACTTATATCATACACTTGGGAACATCCCAGCTGATTACCAAATCATCAAGATAGCTCACAAAGTCCAGTTAGTTTGGAAAAATAGTAGACCTCTTTAGAATAAGATAATGTTAACTTAACACATTAATGCCAGGGGATGTCCATGACAAATGCTGTCTGTACCTATGACACTTTTGACACAACCTTCAGAATTAATCATAAATTTGTAAAATATCTGAAGGATAATTGTGGGTTGTACTTAGGGCAACATTTCTTCTTCAAATATTTTCTGCAAATTACTTATATTGGAGAGATAATGACAAAGTATCCAGGCGGTTTTGGGTGCTAGAGGCATGAATGGGTTAACCAACATTAACTCCTTCTCCTCCGGTGCATGAAAGTTGCGTCCAGAGTTCAATACCTTGGCCTAGTGAGTGGTAACTAAGGCAGCTATAATTTCTGCCAGAGTGCGGAGAGGTCTGGGGTACAGGGTTCAATCCCTTGGCATAGTGAGTGGTAAGTAGGGAGCGGGATCGTTGAGAATTCTACGGTTCGGTTCGGTTCTCGGTTTTGTTTCTACGGTTCGGTTTTATCACGGTTGCCTAAACGGTTTATTAATGACATTTCTTGGATACAAAACTATGCAATGGAATGCGTGGCTGAACTTGCCTGAACTGGAAAGTTCTGGAAAGTTCCTATATACTAGCTCCCTGGCCACTTTCTCTACGCTCAGAAGGCTTCTGAGCATAGTGAAAGTGGGCAGGGTTCCAGACTTGAGAGATTTTGAAATGGCTGTTTGATCGTCGCGCTTGGCAGACATTGTGAGGCCAGCGAGGAGGTAGGTGCTGACAGTTTTATTACGTCTCCAGGAACCCTGTGCATGCATAGAAAACCGAACCGTGACTGGTTAACCGCAATGCTCAGGCCGGTTTCACATATGAACCGGTCCCCGGTCCCCATCCCTAGTGGTAAGGCGGCTATAATCTCTGCCAGAGTGCGGAGAGGTCTGGGGTCCAGGGTTCAATCCCTTGGCATAGTGAGTGGTAAGGCGGCTATAATCTCTGCCAGAGTGCTGGACGGCTGAGGGCTCAAAGATCAATCCCTTGCCATATCAGGTGGCACAGAGGCTGCATTTCCATTCAAGTGCTGGTAGGCTTGGGGTCCAGAGTTCAATATCTTGCCATACTAAGTGAAGTCTCAGTTCTAGTAGGCCTTTAACTCATTAATGCTTAAAGAGTTCCTACAGAAATTGTCTTCTGCATATATGATACTTTTTGAAATAACTTAGGAATTGACAATGATTTTACAAAATATTTCAAGAAGAATTGTTGGTAATGACCCAGTTAACATTTCTCCATCAAATATTTTCTTTACTATGCTTTTGCCTGCAAGAATGAATAAAAATTGTCAAGCTGCTTTTGGCTGCTGTAAGTGTTTATGGGATAAGGTTATAGAGTTTGACTCTCACTATGTAGTACTATATAATTCTCTGCATGAATATAGAGTACATCATTCTGACTCATGTCTTCATTGCTCCAAATGACACAGTCACAACATCGAAACAATTCATACTTTTCACACCATCTAATTAATCATTACGATTGTGATATATTTGTAGATGCCTGATTTTGAAATGATTTATCACATGCAAACATGTCTCTGGCAATGTATTTGTAGATGTATGACCTAAAAATAGTGTACATATATATCCCTACAGCAAAAGTGTGTATGACAATGCAATGGAAGTATGTGACCTAAATATTATATCACAAGTAACAGTACGACCAAGATGTTCTTGATGATCTATTTGTGGATGTAAGACTAGTATAGATCATATTTAATTATGTGAAAGAATATGACCAATAAATCTATGACGATATAATTGTGGGTGTCAGACCTTCAAATATTATAATATATTATCACCTGCAAAAGTATGGCCAAAATGTCTCTAAACATTTAGTAGCAATGTATTTATAGAGATACGCATTCAAATTCTAAATATTGTGTCACATGGAATAGTATGACCGAGATTTCTTTTGTGACCTATTTGTGGATGTACAACATCTACATATTAAATCATGTGCCAAATTGTCTAGGATGATGTATATCTAGATGCAGGGCTCAACATTAAGAAAACACTTCATTAGCCCAACAGGGCTAGTTACCATAACTTTTACTAGCCCTGAAATATTTTTGCTAGCCCTGATTTGACAATTTTTTTCAAATATGGTGATCTTTGTTGATAACATAGCCTCTTTTGATAACATGCAAAGAATACAGTGTATTGTGTTAAATTGAGTTATATTATCATCCAGGTACGCAGAGCCAGAGGAGGGCTTCATTCTTTTTTAAGTGCTGATATTCGAATTCTATCTAGCCCCTCAGGGCTACCCACAGGTAGAACTTACTAGCCCTGACCTTTAATAACTAGCCCGGGGCTACAGGGCTAGTCTTAATGTCGAGCCCTGAGATGTCTGATTTTTAATATAAAATCACATGCAACAGCATGGCAAAACATCTCTGGATGTAAGTGCTGAAAAAACAGCGGTTTGGTTGAGCAAGTGCCTTCCATATACTGAAGATAATAAATGAGAGTGTAAATCAAACGTAGCACTACCATTATCATTGATATAATTCAAAGCCTATAGTAGTTCCCTGATATTATGAGGTAAATCATGTGGAGGCAGTTCTTGGGCGCTGGCAGCTGTTCTCGGCACTTAACGAGCAACAAAACCTCAGATAACAGTAATTATGGTTCCTGCAGTTTCCACTACCTAGGTCTCAAATACATCCCTCTGTCTAGAAACACAGATGCTACATGTTTATAGTACCATGGATTGGAAAACCAAGTCAGAAAAGTATGAACAATGTAGATAACAGGGAATCAGATCAATGCCAAGGATAATGGCAATCATGTTTCCTGCAGTTTCTAGTACCTAGGCCTCAAATACATCCCTACATCTAGAAACACAGTGTAGAACCACGGATTGGAGAAAAAAACAGAGACTGAATTCAAGAGGTGAGATTTTGGATTGAGGGTGTTATATTTTGGTAGGACACACAAGGTTTTGCGGAGACAGGACACCCGCGACCGACCGCACATTAGGTTGATAAGAAATAGGTCGAACTCACTGAACTCTGGAGACAAAAGCTGATCAGCTCAGATACATCCCTCCGTCTCGAACCACAGAGGGTATAGTACCATGGATTGGAAAAAAAACAAGTCAAACTGAGTGAATTATGAGTGTTGTGGATTACAGAGAATCTGATCAATGGCAGCAATATCAGCTATCTTGGTACCTGCTATTTCCAGTATCCAAGCCTACAACCACAGATGGTATAGTACTATGGATTAGGAAAACCAAGTCAGAAAAGAAAGTTTCAACAAAATATCTGAAGGAGAGTTGTTATTAACATTATAATCAAAATTTCTTTTACAAATACTTTCCTGAATGCGATTTTGTCTGATAGATAATACCAAAATTTTCATGCCATTTTTGCCCCCCCCCCCCCCCCCCCCCTACAGATATGAATGGGTTGATTTGAAATTACTGCAGTGATTCTGACTCCTGCGATCAGGTGAACTGAAACCTGTCGCTTCTTGAAACTTGATATCCATCAGGAACAGGCAATGTGTTAGTATATGCAACACATGGACACTTTGAGGGACAGCACGAATGAGAATATAAATACTGAATACATGACAGCAATGATCATCCAATTAAAATGCTAATTATTCCACTCATTGTGTTGCTGTTATAAGGGAAGGACTTCTGTACAAGTCATTACCCTATTCATATCTGGAATGTACACACAATCTGACACAAACAGGAATATATTGATAACAATGCAATTCTTAATAATGATATTGAACAAAAGTTCTTGGTTCCATTGGGAAAAATATTACCCTTATGCTGCTGGCGGCTAATTTGGTCAGTACAAAATGATGCAAAAAACCTGAAAAATGACTGAAACCCTGAAACATGGGTACTCATCTGACAGTACTCAGTTAGAGTTTTCCAATAAATACCAACATGAAAGGGTTTAGATGGTTTTCAAAAATCTTTGCGTCCTTGAGTTTGGACGAAAGTAGTCTCAGCATTGGAGGGTTTACAATCCCTCTTCAAATATTTTTCACATATTTTTCTATTTGATGAGTCTTGTTCTAAATTATCAGATCATGTCCACACCTAATGGATTGACTCAGTATACGATCTCTCCATTACAAAAGAAGTAAGCATTTAATGCTTCCGAATATCATCACTCATATACAGTCAAATCTACCCAAAAAGAAAGTTGTCTAAATCTTTTAAGTTTTCGGACATGCTCTATGTGTCTGGCCTACAGCAAATTTCACACATACAAGATAGAGAGATAGGCATATTTTCTGCCCTGGCTGGTAGATACTATCAACATAGAACCACCTTCCAATCCCCAACCCAACCTCACCTTAGAAGTAGCCTTGAAATATATGTACAATGCAACCTGCCACTTAACCCACTCATGCCCGAACCCTTACGCTGCCGGTGGCTAATTGGCCAATACACAATTATGCAAAATACCTGGACAAAGACTGAAACCCTGGCACATGGGTAATCATCTGAGAGTACTCCGCGAGAGCTTACCAAAATCTTTTCAAGAACTATTGTGTCCTTGTGCTTTGGATGAAAGTAGCCTCGGCATTGGAAGGGTTAAGTTCCCATTGCAACTTATCTTCAATACAGGAGAAAATTTAAAATATTCGAGCGAGATGTATTGCTTAGGTTCTTCTTAATACAGGTGAACTTGTATATGACGGACCACTGTATGACGGATTTTTGCATATGACGGACGACATGCTTGGTCCCAGTCCGATGCAAACCAAGTATTCGTCATATGTATATGACGGATTTTTCATATGACGGACCAATTTTCCTGGTCCCATTGAGTCCGTCATATCCAAGTTCACCTGTATTTCTTCTTTAAATATTTGTCAAAATATACTTTTTAGAGGAAGAAATCTGGCAAAATGTCATGTTTTCTTGGGCGCTGTAGGCAGTAGGCGTGAATGGGTTAACAGGCAGGTAAGGAAGCAACCTTTAAGCTTGTGTTTACACAAAGATTTGTCCAATTCACTAGCTCTGTTCATGCTAGTGTTGACACTTCTGATTTAGCCATACACCAAAACACATTGAATTGCACTTGCTGTAATATTGAATACCATGTACTTAGGCTGACATGTTTCCTTTCTGTCCTGTTATGTATGAGCATATGGGCAAGGGAGGTGGCCATGGGTTATAGACCTGTTACATGTTACCATAAGTAGGGTTGCATACCGGTACTCGGGTACCGATAGGAACCGATATTCGTTTCGAAAAGAACCGGTATTTACCCGTTTCGTTGAGAACCTGTACTAAAAGGCACCGTTTCGTTTTTGAGTACCGCTTCGTTTCAACAGATTAAACAATTTGTTACTGCCAATCATATGCGGCGATGACGCATTGTGTGCTGATTCCTGCCGAAAGAGTTATAGACACGCTTTCTTGAATAGCATTCGGCGGAAAACATGATATGATGTAACATCCTACACACGTTCGCAGTGCGTTGTAGCGATCATTTGCTTCGGTTAAAGGGGAACTTGGGGAAAAACACATCATAGGTTTATATGAAAGTTCATGAACATAGCTGAACATCTGTCATAAACAGAGAAGCCCTAGAGCTCCACACAAAGAGAAATCTTAAATTGCAATTAGTGAATAGCACCTCCACTGAGGCAGGGCAGCCGCCATCTTGGATCTGAGTCAATTCATGCTGCTGTAGTCTATGTAATTGGGTGGCAAGCAGCTTAGTGGGTGTATTAGATAAAGCCAGTAGCTCTGTCTAGAAGGTAGATATTTCACTGCTCTGAAGCACATTCAGGATGTTTAGGTATGCAAATCCCTACGACTTTGAACCAAGAGTGGCTGAAGGTGATCAGGTGGATTATATGGACATAGTTCAAGGTGTTGATGAATTTGATGGTCAAGATGTGGAAACAGAGGGCTGGCGCTTAAATAGCATGTTGTGGTGCACCTGTCAGACTTCTTTCCTTCTTTAAATTATCAGGCCCCTTCCAAAGGTATTCTTGACATTTGATTTCTATAATCTTCATGAATATGTACACAATTACTAAAGGAAATGAAGATGATTGCTGTTCCCAGTACTGCTAGTCCACTTCCTGTGTTTACTACCTTGTGTCCCATGGGGTCTAGATGTGTAATGCCAATTGGACAAGGTCAATTACCCTGTGTGTCCCTTTCCTTTACTTACTTTTGTTATTACCCTAGGGACCTAGACATAAGACAAAACCTCAGTTGTAACACAACTAACAAAATCCTGCATGTAGTCTATTCTCAGTGGATTAATAAAGATCATGTTGAGGTACCTATGAAAATTGCCATTCACCCTGAAAGTTAGCTGTTAGGGTTGCTAAAGTCTGTACATCAGATCAAAATACTGAAGAGTATGATTATTAATCATAAGTCATTAAGAGAAGGTTGGTAATAAGTAAATGAAAATGTCATTGATTCTATCATAAATAAAAGAAAGGGTCATTTGCAATTTGAGATATTTTGATTTCAACCTTCCTCTATATTGCAGTACTATTTAGAAATGTATTTCTTCCCAGTGAAAATGGGGTCATGACTGACTATAACCTTAGCTGTTTCAATTTTGTAAGTTAGGGAATGATATTTACCCTTCTCATGCTGGCTTAATATTAAACATTTAATGCATACACCTGTGCTTATATTCGTTGAGCAACTGAATGAAGGTAAATCATGTTGAGACTAGTAAATGTATACCAATAAAGTAAATAAATCCCGAAATTGATAAATTGCAAGAACACTTCTGCTTGAAATAAGAGATTTATGAAAATTGGTTACCAGATATTATATCCTTGAAGAAAGTAAGACTAGATGCAATAGGAGTCGCATGGAGCATGATAAAAGGTGTATCAATTGTGACTGTTTCTTTTTTGAAGAAGTGTGAGAGATTATGCACACCTATTTCACAAGTACCCAAACCTTCTAAAAAAGCATCCCTCTTCAGAACCTTGTTAACTGTACTCTGAAGTAATCCTGACTGCAGTGTGTGATTCCTGACATAATCCTCGTCAGTGAAGTGGTCTGAACATATGATATGCATACTTCAGGACAGGTGGGTTTAAAAGTTTCATGGATGCTAACCACTGTTTTTGTCTAAATTTACTACTAGGAAATCTATGAAAGCTTTCTCCACTACCGTGTCTTTTTTTACAGCCAATTGCTGCACATGATTTCACCATTTTCTTGTTTTATATACGTTTTTATGCAACTTGTGCAGAAAGCTCTTGTCAGGAGCACTGCTGTTAGATGCACTGCCCAGAGGTAGCTTGGAGACAGGATGTGATCCCTGCCACCCATTTGTGTCACAGCTGATAGCACTTGAAAAACATGGCCGCACCCAGTGGCTGGCAGAGGCTGTCCAGGAGGATGACAATACGCAAAAATCTCCCCTCACGGGATCACTGAGAGAAAAAGAATGGTAGCATCCTGTTCTTGAAGTGTATTACTTTCATATAAGCTGATATGTTTGTGAGCCTTTAGGGCCCCTTTAACGTTGTCAATGTCCGTCTCAATCGTTGGTTCTGTTCCCCAATTCTACTATTGATTGTTGTCATAGAATTGAGGAATGGAACCACACTTGTTAGCGACATGAGTGTTATAAAAAAGCCGATCAGGCCTTGGAGATCAGAGGTACCGTTTCACTGTTAACGATACCGATACCACTGGTACCGTTTCGCCAGTACCGGTACCGGTTTCGTACCGTTTCGTGTTAACGGTATGCAACCCTAACCATAAGATACTTGTCTAACTGAAGGTTATATCAAATAATGATTAAATCTTGTATTTACTAGGAATTTCCAAGAAAATATGACAGCAAATTCCACTCAACCACATGGTTTGCTCGCATATTGGCGTGATATGCTAATTTCGCTCGAATACTGGCCTTGCCATGCGGACAGCCTTTCCCCCTGTAGTTACGTGTAGCAAACGTAAAGAGGTTGTACAGGGTTAGAAATAAGAAATTAAATGAGCTCGCCTGAAGGGCGAGCTCGAAAAATTTTCAGCTCGCCCGGAAAAAATCCAGCTCGCCCAGCTTTCTGGAGCTTCTCGCCCCCTGGCCCAGCCTATATAATGACGTAACATATTTAGATAAATAAAACAATTGATATATAGTGTCAGAGAGACCTATTACCATATGCGCTATAATGAAGACCTGGCTACCCAAACCTCATCTCAGTGTGACGTCACTAGGAGACAAAGACCACTAAGGGCTCTTGTATCGCTTACATTATAAAGTTGAGCATCAACATGTGCAGAACGCATATTTTTAGCTATTTCCTGCAGCCAGGTTGTTCTAGGCGACTTGCCAGGTGCGTATAGGTGATCCTTTTAAGAGGGGTGAACATCTGCGTCAAAAACAACTAAGGTATTTTTTTCAGTAAAGCAATCCAGGGAATTGGTAGGGATGCAGGAAAAGCAGCTCGTCCCCCGGGCGAGCTGTTTTTGGCTGTGGCTCGCCCGCCCAAATATCAGGGTGTGATTCACACCCGGGCGAGCTCTTAAGTTGAACGCTGTTGTAAAAATTGACAAGATTTCACCATCAAGGTGACCTCCCCATCCAAGTGACAGGCCAGGGATTGAGTGGATGTGAAATATGTACTCTAGATAAGTTCAACAGATAAAGTTATGTTGAATAGACACTTTCATGATCCATAAATTTGCATTCTTTTCGAATTCAAAACTATTTTGAACATGGATATTTTTGGTGAAATAATTTTCTCGCGTTATATAAATATATGTGAGCGTTTCATAATAAAATAATTTATATAGCAACATTTGTAAGACAAAGAATCAATACATAAATAAACTTGTAACATATTCTTAACAAGATTGCAAAATATTCATGAATTCTTTCCCAATCAAAGCCAGAAAGCATCCGTTCCATTTCCGTTTCAAGCAAAGAGCCCTGATCAACTTTGATCGGAATCTAAGATGTGCCTAAGATGTGAAGGGCAATCGCACTATTTGCTATTTCTGATTGCCCAGATGAAGTGTTTTGACAAGGAACTTGAGGACAGCCATATTAAATGCAACTGTGTGCGAGCAATGTTGGCTCAGTGAATTACACTGAGATAGGCAGTTCTGCATCAAACTGTTCATCAGGGGATAGGAAAATACTTCTGTGACAGTTTCACTCTTCTACTAGGTTTGAAGTGTTTGATATTAACCCCCTCGTGCGTATAGCTCCTCTCAGGGGTCATGCTTCGGTAAAAAACTCACGGAGAACGCAGGACCACAGGTTTTAAAATCTCAGAAGCCCCACCAAGATCTCATAGCCCTAGCTTTGCTGAATCCTGCAGTCTTACTTTGCCAAAAACAATTTATTTTCAAAGTGATGAGCTATCTTTTCACTGTTATATTTAATTTTGGAACTGTACAAAAGAACAACTGATGAATCAATCCAATCCTTTAGAAATCAATAATCAAAACTGGTGACTTAATCCATTCAATAATAATACAAAATATCAGTGGATCACTACCATAACTCCCACATGTACTCAAAATCCTACTTTACTTAGATACAGAGTCATTAACTTTAAGCTGGCTTCACTTGAAGTACCTCCCTGAACATTGACCTCTGTGTTTCCCACTGAACCCACACCTGACTTTGACAGCTAGCTACCTGTAAATTAGATAACAGGTGACACTTCACATCCAGAGAGTGCATAACTATTTTCATTTCAATACTACGTCCCTGCATTCAAAACACATATCTGGATCCTTATTAAATATGCATACCTTACGAGTATAAATAAAACACATTACCCTTTATGTCACTTCAAAACTGCATTATGAATTACATAGGATGATAGGCAGGGATTGACCTTGATCGTTTACGAAGGGACATATCAATCTATCAATTGGAGCATTTATATGAGAATTATTTTCTTTTCTTTTTTTCAATTTTCATCTCCTTATTTTACAGCATAGTGCCCAAATATGCATTACAAAACTTTCTGGGGGAGCATGGCCCCAAACCCTGGGCATTCAGCCCGCACAGGGCAGGCCTCAACGCTAACTCAAAATGATACTGGCCCTGTAGGACCAGTAACACTTAGCATCTACTGGTCCTGCAAAATGTTTACTGGCCCTACTTTTTTTCTTTAACATAAGAAGAAAGAACATTGCATAAGATTCACCACAACATTTATCTTTATAAATTTAATCTTCATGTATTTCAAAAACAATTGGGGACATTCTCAGGGGGAAACTTTTTAACAAGAATGTCTCCGAATGTTTACTGACCCTGTAGGACCAGTTGAGGTCTTTTTTTACTGGCCCGAAGCTGTTTTGGGGAATTTTTACTGGCCTGGGGCCATAGGTTCACCCTTAGCGTCGAGCCCTGCAGGGATTTATATCCTTCTAACTTAAAAATCCTAGGAGTCAAATCTGCTCCAGTCCAAAAATGTTAAGGTCAAAGAGTTTCATAAACATATATGTCATATTTACTACTGTTTTACCTTTCTGTAGAGAATGCCAGGCTAGACCAAATGGAAATCAGAACTAGATATACACTTATTTTATGAAGCAGACTGTACATAACCTGTATTAGAGGCCTTTTCTTAAGCAGGGGTATAGGAGATTCTTGTCACACTGCTATTCAATTTCAATTGAATTAATTTAATACTTAAATACTTCAGACACAGGTGGTCCATATACATCGCTACAAAAATGACAAATAGGTTGTGCAGGGAAGTCACATACACTTCTATCTATAATATACTTTTCTACTGTTTAAAGGATACTGTTGGCACTGTTGTATCCCTATATATCACATGCAGATCAGTTCCCTTGTTTCAATAGAAATGTAAATATATAATAGAAATATAGAGTAGAACTATGTCTTACAAAATGAAATACTACTACTTAAGTGTTATAGCAGTTCTATTTTTGGCATTTCCTTCATTTTCACTAGGAGCATGGCTGCAGGTTCTCCTACGATTAAAGTGCCACGCCCCCTCCCGGGCGGCCACCAGCCTGGCAGGCAGCATGGCCAGAGGTTAAAGAATGCATGAGGCACATCTGTAGAGCCGGCCATGAATAACACATAGGAAAGACCTGCCCCGCTGCCCGCCCGCCCGCCCGACCACGGCTCCCTGCGTAGACTCATAATGGAGATTCCTCGCCAAAACACAACTCAAAATTAATCTCATGTAGCAATGCAATCAGATCACAGCAGCATCAGGAGGGCCACATCTCGTGCGGAATTCACCCCGCTCTCTCGGCCAGGGCCTGATGAATACACCACTAATTGGGAGAGAGAGCGCCATCGACCTGAGTGGGGCCTGACGTAACCTAAACACTGAGCAGACACACAACATCAACTGCTACATACTGTTAACCCTTCCAATGCTGAGGCCTGAGGCTACTTTCGTCCAAAGCACAAGGACGCAAAGATTTTTGAAAAGATTTTATATAGCTCTAGTGGAGTACCCTCAGATGAGTACCCATTGCCATGTGCCAGGGTTTCATCATTTTGTACTGGCAAATTAGCCAGTAGATCTTTGAAAACCATCTAAACCCTGTCATGTTGGTACTCATTGGATAGCTTTCACTGAGTACTCTCAGATGAGTACCAATGTGCCAGGGTTTCAGTCATTTTTAAGGTTTTTTTTTTTACATCATTTTATATTGATTAAGCAACCAGTATAAAGTTTAAGAATTTGGCCGGCTCCATACCTGCTAGAAATGTATAGATAAACATATAGGTAAATCAAGGTAAATCGCACTTTATTAGCCCTAACAGGTTTATGTATTACTGTGCAAACACGGGATACTTGTGAGTGTCAGGCCGTGTGTACAATGTTATAATAGGTAAATCATTTAGCAAATCACCAAGTAGGGCCCTTCAAATGCTGCTTAACCCAGCTTAACGCATTCATGTCTCAGAATCTACCTTAAAAGTGTTGTCTGGACTATCGATATTGTAAATAACTTTCAAATTAATCATGGATTCACAAAGTATATGAAGGGGAATTGTAGTATTGGGTCTGATCACCACATCTTCAAATATTCACTAAGAAAGGCTCTCATCAAAAAAATATTAATATAAGCAAAATATAATAGTCAGGATGTTTTGGCACCTCAAACATCAATGGGATAATTAACCCTTCAAATGCTGAAGGTTACTTTCATCCTAAGCATAAGGAGACAAAGATTTTTGAAAACCATCTAAACCTTGTCATGCTGGTACTCACTGGAAAGGACTCGCTGAGTACTCTCTGATGAGTACCCATATGCTAGGGTTTCAGTCATTTTTCAGGATTTTTGCATCCTTTTGTATTGGCCAGATTAGCCACAAGCAGCATAAAGGTTAAGAACCAGAGTAAGGTGAGCATTTAATTCCACCACCACTTCTGATCCAAGTGAAGAGCCTTTCACAGCTGCTGCTCCCGCTGCAGTCTTAACCCATTCACGCCTAGAATGCTCCTTGAAAAGTGCTGTCTGGACCTACGATACTTTTAAAAATAACTCAGGAACAACTCATCAAATCACAAAATATTTCAAGAAGAATTGTTGTTAGGGTACTGGTTAACATCATTCCTTCAAAGACCTTGCAAAATATTCTTTTATTTCAAAGATTTTACCAAAATCTTGCGATATTCCGGGCATGAGTCGGTTAATCAATGAATCTGTATTACAGGAGCCCTAGAGAATTATGGGGATTAAGCATGAAAAGTTCCAGATTAAAAACTAAGGAGGGGACCTGGATGAAGAGATAAGTATAAGGGAGCGGGCGCCCTGTGATCTTCTTGCCATCACTAGTACAGCCTAGAGCTGGTGCCAGTAAATCACAGGCTCGATCAGGATCACGGCCAGGAAAACTAAGGCATAAAAAAATTAATTGTTTGTTTCCTGTAACGGTCCGAAAAAAAATAAGGTAGGTAGGTCAATAAAGATTTTTTTTTGTATTATTTTTTGGTCAAAAATGTGTGTTTTATGCATGTTTTACGTTGATTTGGAGTTGGATGGGCGGAAAAAACTTAAGGGTAGGGATTTTTTTGAATAAAAACTTGTTAGGGTAGGGTTACAGGAAACAAACAACTTTTCTTTTAAGCCTAAGGGACTGTGATCAACAGAATATAAGCCATCTAATAATAATGGGGAGTGTTTTGCTTCTATTCATACAATGTGAATACAAATTTAGATAATACATATTGGTGTACATCAATTTCACATCAGGAACTGTTGCAAATATATATACATGTATATATATACAGGTGAACTTGGATATGACAGACTCAATAGGATCAGGAAAATTTGTCCGTCATATGCAAAATCCGTCGTATACAAGCAGGTTTCTGGGTTACTCTATGGGAATATAAACCCAGTATCGTCCACACGTTGCTATAAAAATAGCCCCCAGCTCACTACTAGACAAGCGGTTTGATGAAGACACTTCTTCCATCTTGCCTCGACATCCAAATCTAATTCCCGGTCACAGCAATCTACTCTCATTACCGCTCCTTCTCAGACCTGCAGCAGATATGGAGGAACCTCCAACGGACATGCCATATGTGCAGCGTGCAACATAACCACTGGCCCCGTTGTAACTTGCAAGTGAATTCGGCAAAAAACGGCAATGGGGCAAGCTGAAGAAGACCCTGACTTGCCCCGCTCAGCAAGTAATGTTTAGGGAAAGTCCAATATTACCTTTGTTTAACAGAGTGGCGGGCAAGTGGAAGTGCCGGCGAGGCAAGTCAACTTTAGGGGCAGCTTGCCCAGCTCAATAAATAATGTTTTGCAAACTATGTTGCACCCTGATGTGCATACACTATCAGTCATTCACCAGGATCTAGAAACTGCCTATTTTTGACAATTTTGGGGCATCAAAATTTTCAAGGGAGACCACAATATAATCCGCTGAAAATGCCATAGGCGCATATACATTAACAATAATTGGCCAGGATCTAGAAACTGTGTACCCAAAATAGGCAATGAAAATTCTTTTAGCATCCAAATTTTAAGGAAGACAATAATATTAGTGCAATTATAAATGTTTCAACTTATTGACCCTTATCCTGGTGTGAAAACCTATGAGCACTGCTGCACACCACAATAATTGTTGTGGTTACTGGTTAGCAGGATAAGGGTTAGAATTAAAATAAAACACAATATCCTACTACAATATCATGGAAATTATATTGAGGTGAAAAAGTCAATCTACTTGAAATAGACATTGTAAGAAATTGCTCCCCCAATAATTGTGCCTCTCGGTGATATCCACCTTTCGTGTAATAAATGGGTCTTTATGATCCCGTGTGGAGGTTCTCAGGTGGGAATCTATCCTTATGGAGTCGTATAACATGCAATCCCTGTACTCAAAGCGACATCACACACATAGTGACACTCGCAATCTAATGCAAATAGCGCTCCCAGCACATTCACCCTGAAATCATACTAATGCCACAAGATGTAGATCTAATCTCGATTTCCTAACGCTTTTCGCGGCTGCCGCGCACGTAAGGACTTACAAGATCTCCCATCTCGCGTTTTTTCTCAGCTGAGAGTGAGAGAGAGAAAATGGCTGTTTGAGTGTGCCTCCTTTTATATATATTCTCTGTGTAGTATGTTTTTGAGAAAGGCGTAAGCATTTAATGAGTAAAGGCTAGTTTATTTTGACCACCATAGCATAAATGCACACTTTTAATATCAGTTAGGGAAAATTAGGCACTTCTAAAAAAAATTCATTTCCAAGATAAAAACATATATTCAAAATATTTTATTCATACATGATGTTTCAAAATCAATACATATTTCAGCTCACAAAAATACTTCAAGATATTTAGATCACTAAATCTTTCTAAATATATCAATTTCTGAAATAACAAAAATGTATTCAAATAATTTCTGTTTTGATATGAAAGTATCCTTTGCAAATCATTAAGATCAATAGATTTTTTGAGGTCACAATGATGCACTTACTACTTGAAAGCCATTTTTATCTAGAAAAGTTTTATGAAAAGCTTAATGAAGATATTTTCTTTCAAGCTTAACTTCCACATGTTTTTTTAAATTATCTGTTAGTGAAACAATACCATACTTAATGACAAGAAACCTAGTGTTCTCTGTTACTGTGCACAGTATCCATTATCACAATGCCAAATAATAATAATAATAATAATAATAATAATAATAATAATAATAATAATAATTATTGTTATCATTATCAATATTATTATTATTATCATTATTATTATTATTATTATAATTATTATTATTATCATTATTCATTCACAGTTCCCTGTTACTGCATGTGCACAGTATCCGTTATCACAATGCCAAATATATAACAGTAATAAAGATCCTATTTCAAATGCTCCAGGCCTCCTCTTGACTACTGAGCATCCGTCACGCACGAGCGAGAGAACCTCAAACACCCAATATTTGCCATTCCAACATAAGCCCCACTTTCTCTTTTTTCACCAGGGATTGTAGCTGGGCATGTGTCTCCCGGCCTCCAGCATGTCCTGGCTTTTTGCAGAAATGTTTACCTTGATGTCGCAGCATCTCTTAGGGTTGTGTTTGCCGGGCGAGGTCAAATGTGACATAGCTGAAGGTATCAGCGGTTCACATCACACAGGTACAGCGAGCGAGAGCGAGAGAGATGGGTCCTCATACAACCCTGAACTGTACCCCCGGCAGGTAAATACAGACCACTCACTCATCAGTAAACAGGAAATAGAGCACTGGTAGGTGACCCAGCGTAACATACCTAGGGTAGAAAAGGGTCAGCTCAACCCTAACAAGGACATGAATATCAAGACCTCATAGCCCTCCCTTTCCCCCATAGACATGAACATATAGTCCCCATAGAAACAGCATCTTTAAGCACACTCAGCCATCTACAATTAACCAAAAAGCTTAATGTATATACCCAGTGTCTTAGCCAGGGTTTAGAAACAGGGTGCCTAAAATTGGCAGTTTTAAAATTTCTGGGCGTCCAAATTTTCAAGAGGGATTACAATATACCCATATTTCAACCATAAACATGTATAAATTCATCAAAATAAGGCATGATATCATTAAACAATTTCATGGGAATTAAAAGGAGATGAAAAAATTCAAATATAAGCTTGAGATTGAGATTTTAAGAAATTCCACACTAAAAAATTTGGGTGTCTTGAAGGGATCTTTTTAAGGGTTTGGGTGTCCAAAAAGACACTGGCTAAGACCATGTATATACCAGTGTGAAATTGCTAGGGTGAGAGGGTCAGTTGACTCAGTTCTAATGTATTACGTTCAGTGACACATTAGGGTAAGTAATTATAGGTAACTTTTTAAAGAAGAAAGTAGTTCTGGGTAATAGGAGTACAAAATTTCTTAGGTAAGAGGGTCAGTTCAACCGTACTACAAAAACCCATTGGGGTAGCTAACCAAGTACTGTAAAATTGTTGAACAAAAAAATAGTTCAGGATAATAGGAGCAATAAAAATCAAAGGTAAAAATGCACTCCGCGTGAGCAAATCTCTGCGCCTGTGGGGTGAAAAATGCTGTCTCCGGTGCACAGAACCAGGACACTAAAACACAAATCACCCCAGAAAAAAAGGAGAAACAATTAAAGTCTGTGCCTCAGGTGTTTCATCAGCGCACCTGCTTAATTGCATCTCGTCGGAGGCTGCTGGAGGTTGCCTGGTTACAGGCATCACTGATAACTGCACCACGCTTAACCCTTCCAATGCTGAGGCTACTTTCGTCCAAAACGCAAGGACACAAATATTTTTGAAAACCATCCAAAACCTGTCTTGTTGGTATTCATTGAATAGCTCTCACTGAGTACTCTCAGATGAGTACCCATTGGCCAGAGTTTCAGTAATTTTTCAGGTTTTTTGCATCATTTTGTATTGACCAAATTACAGGGTTTGACATTCCCAGGGGCCCAAGGGCATATGCCCCTAGATTTTGCTGTGGGCCCCTAAACCTCTCAGAATAGGGGCCCGAAATAGCATGTATAATAACCCAAAATCCTGTTCTTGACCACAAATTTTTATGTCAAAAGACCTTATCGGGCCCCTAGCCTGAAATCCAAGCGTCAGACCCTGAATTAGCCACCAGCAGCATAAGGGTTAAGAAAATGGGTACCATCATCAATCTCTCACTTACTGACCTATATCTTTTGGCAAGAAACATATGGGATGTAAGTGCCTTTCAAAAACACAGACGTTTTCAGTACAGTACATGTTTTGCATATAGAGTAAAAACTATCTGGGAATAAAGCTAAAATTAGCTTAAGATTGCTATCATTATTTGTCATTGATCCTGAAAGCTGGCTAAAAACAACAATAGATAAATCCTCTACAGGTTAAACTGATAGTCCACTTGGATATATACACACCATCTTTCTCTGATGGGAGGTACATGTATGTATACAAATATATATATGTAACCAAATATTCTAAGTCTAAATATATAACACATCTTTTATTGCTCGCTCATATCAGTGCTTCTTTGATACAAGATTCCTCCAACAACACAGGTGGCCAGAGAATGTTCAGGTAACATAACACAGGTGACAAATACCTTGAAAAAAATCTTCAAGAGGGAAAGTCATGAGCTCGAATGATGTATGTATTTCAGCATGCAGTGTAGGATGTGGGTGAGGTATTTGGGTCAGTGGTTTTACCTGGCACACAGGTAACACACGCCTCACCTGAGCCTAACGACGAGATGCAGGACGCTCTACCTGTAGAACATTAGGCACACTAGAACAGTCTGTCCTGATCACCGGTCCATCTCTTAGGGTCACTGCACTAATGCCCATGCAGGCACTGAGCATCAATTATGCGCAGCCTTGAAGACGCTCACCGCAAGCATGGCGATTTTGAACTTGGCTGATTTCTGAGCACCTAACAGCAACATAGAGGCAGGGACAATCTAATAGACCTCTCTGATAGAGGGTTGAAATATACCCACCTGTAGGATCGTTCATGGATGTACTCTACCTAAATTCTTAGGGCTCATTTAAGCCAGCTATTCACAGAATTCAAAGAACTTAACCCTTCCAATGCTGAGGCTACATTTGTACAAAGCACAGATGCAAAGATCTGTGAAAACCATCTTAACGATGTCATGTTGGTACTCATTGGATAGCTCTCACTGAGTACTCTTAGATGAGTACCCATGTGCCAAGGTTTCAGTCATTTAGTTAACAGCTTTTTTGCATCATTTTGTGTTGACCAAATTAGCTGCCAGCAGCACTATGAGGGTTAACACCAACATTAAAAGTACAAAATTACCCATAGTTCAAAAAAGCATTATTAACCTAAGAAGATCTTTCTTTTTCATAGTATGTAAACCCCTCTTTGGAGACGAGTAAAAAGTACCCAATGAAGGAAATGGAGGTTACAGATTACATTCTAACTTTCCTCTAAATGGGTGTCACGCTGTATGCAGATATACAAGAGAAGTTCAAGTCAGGCCATTCACCAAACTCCATATTATACAAATTAACTTCTCCTGCGTCTGTTATTTGTGGCTACTTATCTCCTTACTCTGATAGATGGGTACAAAGTATGACACTGGACTATAAATGCATCCTTTCACCTTAACACTTCCAATGCTGAGGCTACATTCGCCCAAAGCACAAGAACGCAAAAATCTATTCTTTGAAAACCATCTAAATGCTGTCATGTTTGTATTCATTGGATAGCTCTCACTGAGTACTCTCAGATGAGTAGCCATTTGCCAGGGTTTCGGTGATTTTTCAGGATTTTACCCTTATTTTGTATCGGCAAAATTAGCCACCAGCAGCATAAGGGTTAAGAAACATACATGGTGAGTCCCAATTAACACCATTCCTGCACATCCTTGATCTAGATATAGGAGGTTTGTCCTACAAGGACCTTAAAATAGTAGGACTCTAAGGGATTTCTTTTCCCTAGCACCCTGGAGCAACTAGAGAATACTTTTCAGGGAAAACAGCAAGCACGAAGGAGCTAAGATGAGAAAACTGAAAGTAAAAAAACAACAATGTGTACACTGTCTGTCTCAGTAAAAAGTGCTGCATCATAGTACGTACTGCTTTCAAGGGTTAACCCTTTAACACCCAGAGGTACCCTTCATAAAGAGCTACCTGGACCTATGGTACTCTTGAAAATTAGCTGAAATAAAGCATCAAGTTTGAAAATATTTAAGGGAATATGTGGATTTCTAATCAGCATTTCTTCATCAAATATTTTACACTAAATGCTTCAGAGATATAAGGTATCACTACAGTAGGCAGGTTGTTTTATGGTCGCTACAGGCATCAATAGGTTTAGCCCTAATGGTGGTGGTGGCTTATTTAGCTAATACAAAATTATGCAAAAACCTGAAAAATGATTGAAACCCTGGCAAATGGGTACTCATCTGAGAGTACTCAGTGAGAGCTATCCAATGAGTACCAACACAACAGGGTTTAGATGACTTACAAAAATCGTTTCGTCTTTGTGGTTTGGACAAAAGTAGCCTTAGCATTTGAAGGGTTAAAACATGCTAAGTGAGAGATAAGTGGGTGGGCGCTAATGGAACAAGCAAGAGAGGGAAGAGGAATGTGTAAAATATGATGCTGCTCAAGACAGAGGAATGTTGATTGCCTATCTCAGGTAGTACCCACCACTTGTGATGCTCGTAAGTACTGTTACCTGGACCATGAACCAAGAACAGACTGAGGGTAGAGACACTAGTCCACCTGTTCCTAACTGCAATCACTGCTAATGCACGGTTTATCTGGACCGTGAATGGAGAACAGAGAAAGGTCAGGAGGAACGGTTACACACCTGTTCCCACCTGTAATCACTGCTATTAGCATTAATGCCTTAACCCTTTCAGGCCTGAGCTCCTGAGGCACTCAAATCTGAATGTTTTGCTAATTATAATATCTCTGTGACTAGACAATTTTTCAGAAAATATTTGGAGGATAAATGTTGGTCAGAACCCAAATCACAACCCCTCCTTGAAATATGTTGCAAATCTATGCTTAATTCCGAAGGTATTTTGAAGAGTATCGGAAGTCCAGACCACACTTGTCTAGATTGCCAGGCATGAATGAGTTAAGCCATGACCTGAGCACAGACTTCTTGAATAGGGGGGGGGGGGGCTGTAAGACACCTGTTTCCACCTGTAATCATTGAGTAGCAACATAAGGCTGCAATCTGTGCAGAGTACTCAACTCTTAAGGTAAAAGTGCAGGATTTATCTGTACAGGACACTTGTAATTGTAACTATTAAATAACTCAAGGTTCTAAAACATTGTCGTCAATCCTTCAGTTAAGGGGTAACACACCTGACTCCACCTGCGATCACTGAGCACCAACCGGAGTCTGAAATCTGTGCAGAGTACTCAACTAACAGCATGAAGTACGGAATATCTGTACGGGACACTAATTGTAACCGAATAACTCAAGGTTCTGCAAACATTGATGTCAATCCTTGAGGGGTAAAGATGCACTCCTCTTACTATCCATGCATAAAATGGGAAGAGTCACTATTCAAAGTCAAATTCCACATTCTTATAATTGAAATGTTGCAAGCCTGAAAAGCACTGCCCATGTTACCTTATAGGTGTTATCAAAGGAAGCAGAAACAGGAGCCGATAGTGTGGGGTTCATTACAAGCAGAGGCAGTGAAAAGTCCTATCGTAAAATGTGTTTTACCGTAAAAGAGGGTATCGATTAAACACATAGAATGTAGAACCCCCCCCCCCCCCAAAAAAAACCCAGCTTTTCTAAACACAAGCTCCCAAGGGTATCGTTCAAACAAATAGAATGTAGAACCCCCCCCCCCCCCAAAAAGAAAAAAACGCTTATCAAACACAAGGATCGTTTAAACCCCCCCCCCCCCCTCCCAAAAAAAATAATGTCTCCACCTCCTTCCCTTCAACTGCCCCGTAAGTCGTTACCCCCCCCCCCCCCCCTTTCAACCTTACACTGGCTACCTAAGCTTTCCCGTCACGATTTGGATAAAGAATCTAATTCCATTCTCACTTATAGTACCTCCACCAGGCATCAGCAGTCGTTTCACCTACTCCTCCTCCTCCTCAGGCAGAGGAGAAATAAAATGATTTATCAAGAATGTGCCTTAATTGCTGTCAGAGGCAAACACAGTGCACTGTGAAAAAAATCAGGCAAACTGCTTCACTGCTGGACGGCTATGAAGAGTGATGTAGAGTGCATGCACTATATGGCTCAGGAGGGAAAACCAGACAGCGAATAATACTCAATGCTTTTTGGTTTGGAAATGACTTTTATTAGTGGTTGCATTCATTCCCCCAGAACTCAAGTAAGAGCTTCAAGAAAGTGTTCACGTCGCCCACTCCACCGCTACATACATGTAGTTTAACTGGTTAACCCATGAATACTTGTAGCAGTCAAACACCAGCCTGACAAAGTTGATGAAATATTTTATGCAAAGGCATACTTACCAAAATATTTGAAGGAGAAATGTAGATAACAACCCTACCAACAACTCTCCTTCAAATATTTTGTAAGGTCATTCTAAATTTGCATGTTACTTTCAAAAGTATTATAGATCCAGACAACAATTGCTTTAAGCATGAACGGGTTAAGGACAACAACCTGGGTTGTGCCAGCCTGTGTAATGTACAGGCATACCAACCCTTCCACTACAAGCCCAGCAGGGGCCTGTTCAATGCAAGAGGACTTGACCACCCTTTCTTGAAAACCAAATAGCAATTTTCCGCCAGAGTGGCTCCATTATGTCATGATACACAGTGATTAAATGCTTACAGCCAAGATGCGCCCTGACAAAAGAGGCAGCTATCACTGTGTGGTAACAGGTGGCAATTGGCTACTGCTGCACACCGCTTGCTGCATGGACGGACCTCAGCCAACAGAGCACTGAGGGGAGGACAGGGAAACGCTGTGTGTGTGTGTGTGTGTGTGTTTGTATATACAGTGATACCCCCTGATTTTGGTAATTTGAACACCTCCAAGATGTCAGTAACTCCCATAACAAACAGTTTCTTGATCTTATGTGTTTGCAACAAGCTATTTGCATTTCAGTTATTTCAACATACTTGAGATGTGTAAATTAAGTTTTTTTATTTGAAATAACTGCATTTATTTGCAAATTATTTCTCAACATCATGTTCTGCCTTGTCCCTCATTTTCAAACTTCACAACACTTACATTTTTTCCATTTCAATCACATCCGTGAATGGAATTGCATCTCATTATGGAGAGCTGAGATATAGATCTTGCATAGCTGCACTTATATTACCTGTTAATTTCAATTAACAGGTAGCGTAGGGTGTCTCTTTGATGTGTGGATCTCAAAGGCAAAAGTCCAGGTTGAGAATTCTGGAATGTAATCTAGAAACCATGGAGAGTGTCACCCTTATCTTTATAGTTTCAAGTCCAATCTCTAGCAAACAATCAACTTAATCAAAACATTCCTGTACGTATTTGAGCATAAACACACAGGCTTGTATTAGTAGTAGGGTTTTACTAACCTCCACTCTTAACCCATCAATACTTGAGAGTTCCTCCAGAAATTGTCGCCTGGATCCATGAAACTATTGACAATAACTTTGAAACTGAGAATGGTTTTACAAAATATTTGAAGGGGAGTTGTAGGTAATGTTCTGATTGATATTTCTCCATCAAGTATTTTCCTGACTTTGCTTTTCCCTGCAAAATATCATTAAAATTGTGAGGCTGCTTTTGGCCGCTGTGAGCATTAATGGGTTAAACTCCAAACTACTTGGCATTGGGAATGAAAAGGGTTGGACTATTTATTTCCTCAGATTCAACCCAACTACTTCATAGTAGGAAATTCAGACTTTGACGTTGTTTTTCCACAGGTGGTTTTGGTATGGTACATATTTGTCAGCCAAGATAAACAGCATCTTATTATTACAAAGAGTTCAACCACTCTAACTAGCCTAAATTGATATGGAAAACTATCCCGGCCTCAAGAAGGTTCACTTGGGTTTGTACTTAATACATACATAAGTTTTTTGTTGTTGTTGTTGTCGAAGTTGAACATACAGGCTAGGTTTCATTTTGCTTGAGATATCATTTTCAAAATACTTCTTTACAAAATATCATCTTTCTTGCTATGTCAACACCAGCCTACTTGAACATGCTTAACAAATCAAACATATCCACACCCAAACATCTTTGGACTTGTCCCAAATACATACTCAAGGACACTATTGACTAGGCCTTCCACTTTGAGGTAAGAGAAGCCAGCCCTCTTAGTTTTGGCAAACAGAGATGCGTTGGGGTGTGACATTTAGCCTACTCTGGGGGCATGTGGGGTGAAGACTGTCTTGGCCCTATTCTGAGTAAACCATGCATGTCTGTGCAGTGCAGGGAGAGCCACAGTACATCATTACAACAATTACACCTGTAAGGAATTCCGCCGGCGCAACGCGATGCGATGCACGCTGCTGCGGCGGCACAAGATACAATGTTGCACTTAATGGACGCCTCCTCCTCCTCAGGAGCCTTGAGGAGGAGCGGCGGTAACAGCAAGCGTTCGTTCCGATGCACAGCCAATACTGTGCTCACCATAATTGCCATCTCAACACTCGAGTGGCGTCCTCCTCCAAACATCCTGGTAATATTCTCCTCTCCTGGGGACCAGGCAGCATGGCTCAGCTGACTGATGTAGTGGCATAACAGAAAGGGGGCGTGGCACTTGCCAAGTACACACTCAATAACAACACAAAACATCTGATCCTCTAAATTTGCTGAATTCTTTCATTAACATGTGTCTTTGAATAGAAATCATGACTTTCATATTTTTGGATGCCAAATTCTTATAAATATACGTAATGCTTCTGTTGATGTCTTAAATTAAAGCATTATCATAATACACTGAAGATCTACCTTAGATATGTAACTGACTAAAGGGTGGCATTAACAAGTCAATGGCATTGGGTATTCCCTAGGGTGTTTTTAAATACTGAAATCCCCTTATCAATGACCAATATGCACAGTAGCTTCCACAGGTAACAAGCCAAACTTCCCATTCAACCATATGTATCAAAGGCTTTGCCCATATCCAGATGTTGATTTCAACCCCTGGATGCCCCTATCTTATCTGAAAGTAAACAACGGTTTCTGAAATGTGGAGCAGCACTATTTTATCTGGCCGGCTCAAGTACAAGTTGATATATATGATCATTGTTATCTTTAAGCGCATAACACATAGGTTTAAATTGTAGGTTTGAAAGGTCATCTCAGTAGTGATAAAGGTGTCAACCTAGTTTCATACCTACTAGACAGTGCAGTGAAATAAGCACATGTATGTCGAGAACTTTTTTAGGCCTTATAATGTTAGGGGCCCATATGGCCCCAAGTCTACAAATAAAGGCTACACAATTATCATGAATGGTAATCCATGCTTTCAGATATATATATCTCATATATATAATTTGAATTATCCATGGCCCATGGGCCCTAATATTTTCTTCGGGCCCTCATATCCCAAGGATAGGCCCCTACTGATATAACAAGTAGTTAGTAAAGCATGACACTGCTTGGCAACTTCAGACTAACACAGGCCATAATTGTGAGACAATTGAATCATGCAAATTATATACTCAGTGCAACATAACATTGCTGAGTGACATTCAGACATAAGGGTCAATATTAAGGCTACATTATAGACCTCAAATCATGCATAAGAGGAGAGACAAGACCTTATATCAACTCTGCTCTAACTTACTTACATCCTACTTAGCTTTCATCCATTATATATGCAATGTGATATAATATCATAATGTCTATAATATTGAATGTCAATAATGCATCGTGCACCAACTTTTAATCAATAGACATACAATCAGGGCTAGAAATAGGTTTGGTCATATATGGGGTTTAACAATACCCAATCCCAACCTCTCCCACATTAGAATTTCCTTTTTTTTACAAAAACCTGTTTTTATCTAATTATGGTGGGAAATGCTCTATGACATCCCTTGCACCTCATCCCACCCTCCCCTAGATAGAAATTTGGACTTTTTACAAACAAAAGCTGTTTGCTTTGATTTTTGGTAGAAAACCTCAACCCTCACCCCAAACTGTACGGGTAGTTTTAAATCCAGGGCCTCTACTGAGACCTGACACATGAGGATTTGGTTAACCGTGCAATGATCAGACAGGAACCACCAGAGACATGCGTAGGGGTCACAACCTGTTGGCTAATTGATTGTTAACATGGACAAAATTGGTGCAGAGAATGTAACCCTGACACTGGCTAAGTACCCTTTAATTGTTGCCGTAGTCTGTAGGGCAGGCTGGAAATACATCAGTTGTGATAATCCACAACAACAACACTCTCAGACATGCACCCCACTGACAGGCCAGGGCAAATGAAAGCCTTCGATCTTTTTCCTGCTTTGATGTCATACACAATAGCCCGCAGTGGCCTCCATGTCTAAGTAGCACAGGCTTATGAAGCTCAAACATCTAAGTCTCTCTTGCAGTACTCATCACCCAAGCGTGTGATGCAATTTTACCCTTATTCAGAGTAATAGTCACTGTTCAAACTAACCCCGAAGTGGGGCACGTCTCAATCCTCCTCGAGAAATGCTGACCCAAATTGCAAGTCATCTGCCTTTTAGAAGCAGTACATATTGATGCAGAGCTTGGTTTCTATGTATGGGCCGCCTGTATGTATTTCCTCAAGCTTTCTTATGGGGGTTACACTCTAGTTAACAAATGTGTTATCTAGATCTTTGGGGCAGCTGAATTCAGTAAGGAAAGATGCTTTTTGTAACACATATCAAAAGAGTAGTTAGTCTAATTACTGTGATCATAGCCACTATTTGTATCGATAATTGATAACACTGTATCTAGAAACTAAGGGGGATGAAAAGAAACATCTCTGACTTAGTATCAAGGTACTAACGCTTCTTCCTTCTTGTAACCCAGGACATGTAGGCCTATATATACAATTCCCTGTTGAAGCATATCTTGAAAGAAATGTTGATTTGGAAGTAAAGACACTACATAACCTCACTGTATTTGTATCTGTACAGAGGAGGATCAAAACAAAAAAGACAGAATGATAGCACAGTAGTTCCAATATAGATATAAAATGTTGGCTGAGACTAGTTACTAATATTCAAGACAGAATACACCTGTTGAAACAACCTGAACAATTGAGTTTTTCCCGTCTAAAAAACAATCTGATGTTTTCTGATAAAAGGGTCTCTAACACATTTTGTCATCTAAGAGTGTAGTATCGCCTTTTACACTATTAATGCATACAGATTGGGTGATCACCACTTAGGGGATTGCCATCCTGTGTATAATTCAAGGATAGACTTTATAACATGCAGGTTAATACTGTTATACCAATCATCAGCATCGCTAATCCATCGCATTACTGCAGAGTAATTGAGAAAATGGTAGTGGATAGTGCTTTAAAACAAATGAAAAAAATACCTAACCCCCCACCTCCCCTGAACCTGAAATTAAAGGTAATTCACCCCACCATAAGCCTTATTCTTGAGCATTAGCCAAAATATAGGCTATTTCCAAGCATTTGGATCAAATTCACTTATAATGCAGTTCCGTGGACTTCGCACATAGAACGAGCAGTTTACCTGCACACGTGAATAGGAGGGCATGAAGGAGTCATACCCCTCAGAAAGTCAGATTACTTTCTGTGGAACATGACAACTTTTTCCAATAGAGGCAAAATAATTTGAAGGCCCCTCCCCCCTTCCCACGCCATAGGCATAGAGTTCATTCCCCATGACACATTTTTTCTTTTTTCGTCGGCCAAATACCAAACATAAAAGTGTTTACATAAACCTACATCGTATTTATTTTACCGAATATTTACAAGCGCGATACCGAAACTGCGAAAGTGCTGCGCTCGTAACTCTAAAGCAGTAATCTAAACCCTGTATCAAATTGAACATAAAAATTCTTCACGGAGTAAATTTACGCACGCAATATAAGAACGTTTTTATGGAAGATAGAGGAATAGTGTATCAATATCCAGTTTTATGGCTTAATTCTAAGCCGGCGACCTGTTATCGAGTCGTCTGCTAGAGCGAGGGTCTGTGCGGCTAGCCATGTGTCAAGTGACTATGGGGCGTGCGCCGCGACTCTCAGCTTGGGTCCGCACGCCACTGCAACCTGTTTCATATGACTGGTTTTAACCGCAAAGACGCTCTACTACGATAACTTCACGATCACAAAAGCAACTTCACCGTATATTCTACCTGCATACCTAAAAGAAATGGGATTCATCGCGATTTTCATTATGGAATCGCAAGAAACATGTTCATAAGATAGTGCGCTGGCCAGTGTGTGGGAATTTCATTCATGAACTTCGACAGCCACAACTTCGGGTCAAGGTCAGTCCCTTCAAGAGCCCCTTTTCAATGAAAAACACAAAGTGACAATAAATCTACTTACCCTAACTCATCTCCTGGTGGCATCACCATGATTTCGCTTTGTCAATTGCTCATACAGACGGTTTTCCTGTGTAACACTAGAATTTTTCACAGTCACAACAAATCCGGCGTGCTCTCTCCCAAAATGGCGCTGTGAAAAAACCACACATCCGGGGTCTCACGCTGTGCTATAAAAGGCAACTCATTTGCATATGTAATTGACTTGTGACCTGCGACCCACCGGCACGTTGATTTATGAACAGTGTATCGATAAATATGAGATAGAAAGGTGGTTGGATAAGGTAAACCGGCAAGATGCGCAGGAATATCAGCTCTGATGTGACCTAGAAGCTTGGTCTATGCAGAATGGCAACTGAGTCATAGCGGACCCCCGTCCGCTATGTACTGCCGCGATGCACGGCTGCGCGGTCCCTGATTGGAATAAACCGAAGCACGTGCACATCAAAATAATTACAGGCTGCGACTCAGGAACCTGCTGAGCGTGGCGTGCTCAAAAGTGCGCAGTAGTAATAATCGATCAAATTTGAATTTAACAACTCTCAGACGAGATGCATTAGATGTGTCCGATACTCATTGTTTGCAGTCATTGAGTAAATTACAATTTCGCTTTCCCTTTTTCCGAGCCTTAACGCGACCAGTATTAACTCAAGATAGTGAATATATTCATGAAGAATATGTGTTGGCCATTAAAAAAGTAGTATTGAAGGAAAGCGTATTGTTATAAGTAGCCTGAAATATAGCTGTTGAAAAAATGGACTTGTCTACATTGTAGGGACTTCATTCTGAAGAACGCATATTGCTTATCCGCCAGGGGCGCATCTGTACGATATGATTAACAGTCATTCTCCATCTTAATATTCTTATTCTGGCTATTATTATTATAATTATTGTTATTATTATTATTATTATTATAATAATTTTTTTATTGTTATTTCATTTGTTGAACGTCTTTTTATCACAGTTTGACTAAACATGTCTGAGTGAAAACGCCCTCTCATTATCAGTCCAAAAGAGCGTTTGGGGTGTAATGAAACGATTGATGTTCAGAAACTGTTTATTTAACAAAGAAGTACGTTTATTTGCTGTAATGGTGTAATTACAAAATCGCATTGCCTCTCTTGAACATATATGTCAAGATACGATGTCCGAGAGGAAAAACACCCTATAACGTCAACATCAATAACTAGTACAAACTTCTATGGTAAAGTTAAAGAAAATGATCAAAGGTGGGGGAAAACAAACCCTTCCCCTAAACAGAATGTATGATTAAATAACAATAGATTAGATAGATAGCATGTACGTCAACCGCCTCCGACATTCCATGCTTTATAGCTGAAATGTGTAAATAAATTGGTGTCTATTTTTACTGCTGGTAATTATACGCAAGGACGAGCAGCATGGTGGTATATCATTAGCTCTGCTTAAAGCTAAGCCAGAAGCGGCACATTTGTTCTTGTCTGCCTCTTTGCTGTAGACCGTTGAAATTAACATATTAATGGAATACCTTTTATCTAAAGCAATGGGTGCCGCGTGCAATGCTGTGGCTACTTTCGTCCAAAGCATAAGGACTCAAAGATTTTTGGAAAATATCTAAACCCTGTAATGCTGTTATTCATTGGAAAGCTCTCACTGCGTACTCTCAGATGAATATCCATGTGCCAGGGTTTCAATCATTTTTTTTTGCATCATTTTGTATCTGCCAAATTAGCCACCAGTATTCTCATACGTTGGTGTTTTTATCCACGCGGTGTCTCAAAGTACTTGGGATCTAATAAACTATTCTTCTCGCACTGCTTTACAAAATTTTCTGTTAAGAATAATAGTGTTAAATACACGTTTGAAGTTGCATCGTTTTAATTAACTTATCTTACCCTATGACCGTGTTTCTGACTAGACGGGACAAACCTTTTTTCAATGTGTGCGTGTGTCTGTTTGCTGCTTGTTAAAACTGATGAGTAACCACACACACATGTGAATAAATTTCTTATTTTAGCTAAATGTATATCAAATAATCTATGAAATTTGATGTAATACTCTTTTCTTTATGTTTATCAACCACTCTTTTGTACTTCCAAAAGTTAAGCCTCCATTTAGAAATAAATGATAAGTTTCAGCATTATTGTAAGTTGCGAGGGTTGGTGGGAAAATTTCTTGTCCATACGTTATTTGCATCATTCCATTATTCCAGCATTAGTCCTATAATGTATGGAGATTTCATCCGCTTTTAAGCGAGCAGCCGCGTAACGGTCCTGTGATGCATTTGTTTATTGTATAGTTTATCTTGATCGCCCCTACTTGAGTGTACAACGTATTCTTTAAAAATATTGACCAAATATATTTCCCGCGTATAGGGGTCCATGTATTTGTTTGTTGTATAGTTTATCCTGATAATCCCAGCTCAAGTGTTCAACGTATTCTCTAAAAACATTGACGAACTATATTCCCCGCGTATAAGTGCATGTCCATACATGTGTTTGTTGTATAGTTTATTTACACCATACCTGCGTAAGTGTCAAAAGTATTCTTTAAAAACATTGCCCACGTATAGTTCCCGCGTATTAGTGTCAATGCATTTGTTTGTTGTATAGTTTATCCTGATAACCCCCTCCTTAAGTGTTCAACGTATTTAAAAATATATATTGACCAAATATAGATCCCGCGTATAAGTGTCCATGCATTTGTTTGTTGTATAGTTTATCTTGATCATCCCTACTTAAGTGTTCAACACATTCTTTAAAAGATATTGACGAAATGTATTTCCCGCGTAGAAGGGTCCATGCATTTGTTTGTTCTACAGTTTATTTTGACCATCCCTGCTTATGTGCTCAACGTATTCTTTAACAATAATGACCATATATATTTCCGACATATAAGAGTCTACGCATTTGTTTGTTGCAAAGTTTATCTTGAGCATCCCTCATTTAGTGATCAACTTTACTTTAAAACGATTGACCATGTAGATTTCCGTAAAAACGAGTGACAGATCTTATCCTTATTATAAGGAATTAAGTCCTGCCACGAGAGAAGGTTTTAGATATTAAATAGGATATTTGTGTTAGCTATTGTTAATTGAAAGGCAAACATTCGTTATTATCTGGAGCACTGCTAGTGCGACAGCAAAAATCGCACTTAAACTCCTATTAATGAAATTTCCTATTCTAGAATGACGAACACGCTCTTTGCGCATATGAAAAGTACGAAAGGAATGGATTTGTTGACAAATATCTATGAAAATATAGACAAATATGATCGGGTTTGTGTCAAGAATGTGTGTTGTAAAGAACCGATATCGTGTTTTTTCTTTTTGGAGATGTTTATGTCCCTATGCCAATATGGTTGGCGGTACGTGCACTGCATGTAGGTGTAACTTGCCACATCCTTTCTAGGGAATTGATCAGTCTTAACAGCGGAACTTTCATTCGGTGCTGCCATCTAACGATCAATCACCAGACCATAATTTTGAGGTGAAAGAGCACGTGCGGGGAAGATTTCACAGTAGTGACCATACACAGTTAGAACTACTCTCTCACGGTTCAAATAAGGAAACTTATTTTCATTATACCAAATATTCACGCTTTCTATTCGACGACCTTTTCTTTCCTCATTTTGCCACGGCCGCCATGTTATTGATGGATAAACGTTGGCTATTAGGCAATTTCCCCTGTGTGGCACGGCAGATTGAGTAAAGGGAACAAAGCAAGAGAAATGTGTTGATATTAGTGATGTTAAAGCTTGTTTTACAAAGCTTGTCCATTCATTATAATAGAAAACTCCATGCAATGGACTAGGGTCCCGCATTTACATATTTACCGCATTTGGAAAGAGTTACTTTGATAGTCATTTGAAAGTGGCCCAATCGTCAATGTCTGGTGTTTTCTAGTTCTTAAACCCTATGCTGGTGGTGGCTAATTTGGCCAATACAAAAAGATGCAAAATCCTGTAAAAATGACTGAAACGCTGCCACATGGGTACTCATCTGAGAGTACTCAGTGAGAGCTATTCAATGAATACCAACACGACAGGGTCTAGATGTTTTTCAAAAATCTTTGTATCATTGTGCTTTGGAGGGATATCCGGATGTAGCCTCAGCATTAGAAGGGTGAAAACAGCATCATTGCACTATTCCAGCATTGGTTCTGTAATATATGGAGATTCCATCCGCTATTACTTATGCACGCAGCCGTATAATGGTCCATGTATGTGTTTGTTGTATAGTTTAGCCTGATCATCGCTGCTTAACGCTTTAGTGTTCAACGTATTCTTTTAAAAACATTGACGAAATATATTTCCCGCGTATAAGGGTTCATGCAATTGTTTGTTGTATAGTTTATCTAAATCATCCCTAGCCTGCTTTAAAAGTGTTCAACGTATTCTTTAAAAACATTGACAAAATATATTTCCAGCGTAAAAGGGTTCATCAATTGTTTGTTGTATAGTTTATCTACACCCCTGCTTAAGTGTTCAAAGTATTCTTTGAACATATTGACCAAATATATTTCCCGCGTATAAATGTCCATGCATGTGCTTGTTGTATAGTTAATCTAAATCATCCCTGCTTTAGTGTTCAACGTATTCTTTAAAAGCATTGACCAAATATATTTCCCGTGTACAAAGTGGACGGGGGCAAGAAAGGAAATGTAGAAAAACAATGAAAGATCTCACTGAAGTAAAAGGCACAATAACACAAATCAAGGGAGGGTCCCTCTAAAAACGCAGATTGAGAGATGTCAGCCCGAAGGAAATGTGTCCTACCGTGATAGATGGTTTTATATTTCCAGACTATATGTGTTGGTTATTGTTAGTTATGGCAAACATTCGTTATTATGTGGCTGGTGCACTGTCTGCGCTACGGCGAAAATCGTACTTAAACTCCTATTAATGATTTTTTTCCCATTTTAGAATAACGAACACGCTCGTTACTCCTATGAAAAGTACGAAAGGAGTGGATTTTTTGAAAATGTTTATGAAAATATCGACAGATATAATTGGGGTTGGTGTGAAGAATGTGTGTTGTAAATGACAGTTATCGATTTTTCTTGAAAGGGAGATTTGTATGTTCCTATGCCAATATGGTGGGTGGTACCTGCCTCATCTCTTCGATGTAAATGATCGGTCTCACAGCGGAACTTTCATTCGGTGCTGCCATCTAACGATCAATCACCAGACCATACTTTTGAGGTGACGGAGAACGTGCGGGGAGGATTTCACAGTGACCATACAATACAGAGTTAGAACTACTCTCTCACGGTTCAAATAAGGAAACAGATATGTTCATTATACCAAATCATCACACTTTCCATTCGACGACTTTTTCTTTTCCCACTTTGCCACGGCTGCCATATTATTGATGGTTAAACGTTAGCTATTAGGCAATTTCCCTAGTTCATTTACAATAAACATAAAGGCAGCTCGAGATTTCTAACACAACGTCCAATACTGTGTTTGATAGGCACAAATACGTCTTTAATCAATTTCAACTTGATCTGTGTGTGTGACGTCCGCCATCTTGACTAACACGCTCTCGCGTGATTACTTCTCCAAGTCATCGTGTTTTAGGACTCAAAAATCGGATTTACAAGGGACTACATTGACAACCAAGCACACGGATTGTTTAAACACATATCAAGGACATTGGAAACGCAACTAAGTTTAAACAACTTGCAAAAAAAGTACTTTTGGAAGCAGTTTTCGTTCCGCCTTAGAAAGCTAGCGGAATCATGCGCAACTGTATTTAGCTTATTTGGATTAGACCTCGGAAGCTGGAATAGGAACATCAGTTATAAAAACGACCAGCGTAACCGAGGTCTAATTCATTGGACTAGCAATTTCCCCTGTGTGCCTCGGCAAATAGAATGAAGGGAACAAAGCAAGATAAATGTATTGATAAATACATATTCAAATACATATTCATTAATTGATTCATTCATTAGCAATGTTAAAACTCGTCTTACAAAGCTTGTCCATTCACTATAATATAAAACTCTATGCAGTGTACTAGGGTCCGAATTTACATATTTACTGCATTTGGCTAGAGTGAATTAATCATTTGGAGGTAGCCCAATCGTCAATGTCTGGTTCTTTCTATTTCGTAACCCTTCCAATGCTAAGGCTGAACGGACGAACAGTTGTTTGAAATCCATTAAACCTGTCATGTTGCTATTTATTGGATAGCTCTCGCTGAGTACCCTCCGATGAGTACCCATGTGCCGATGTTTCAATCGGTTGTCAGTTTGTTTGTTTGTCTTATATTGGCCAAATAAGTCGCCAGCAGTATAAGGGTTAAAACACTGATCAAACAAGGGGTCACAAAGTATAGTGAGGACCTCTAAATATTCGGTTTTCGGTTTGCCATTATGGTTTATTACTTCTGCAATCACGACAATGGCACTGCTTTTAAACAATGACGTCTGTTTGTGTATGATACTGGGTGGGTAATAAGATACTAATACAATAAGCCCGGGATAAGAAGTTTATTGTCGGAGACCTTTTCATTTTCGTTGGCTTTTGGAGACAACTTCTTTGTCAGGCTTAGATCTTTAATTGCCGTAGTCAATCGAAGGTTAAATTCAATGGAAGTTTGAAATTAGATTAAATGGAACCTTAGTAGTGAAATCATTTTCACATTTTGGTTGTAAAAGTAGCGATGTTTAATGGTTTGGTTACATTAAAAAAGTTACCTAGATCATATTCATCTCTTTGATGACATACCTGCCAGGTTGACACGAATTGAAAACTTTGAACTTTCTGTAAGTCTAGAAAACTACCTTTTTATATGTTTATTCATCATTGTTTTTGACGTACCCCCATCTTTGTGATGGGTCATCAAAACTTTATTAGAGAGGCATATTCGAGTAATAATAAGATGGTAGAAGGAATGTGGTTTTACGTCCCTTTCAACAACTTAGGTCATATCGCGACGAAATAAAAACCCGGAACTGGGAAGATATTCCCTTCCCATCACGAATAGCTACGAGGGGTCTTTCAGTTGCAGAAGAGCCATAGGCAGCCATCCGCAATACCGCGCATTATAATATAGCGATCAGACCAACCTTACAGTAGTTGGACAAGGACGCAAGGACGGCTCGTCCCTTATCACGTAATCACTTCTTTACTGTGTATACTATCATGAGAAAAATGTTGCAGTCCAATGATGACACAGGGGTAGAATCACTCAATACGTTAGAGTTCGTTGACAGTAGACATTACTACGATGGACCAAGTGTGAATGAGAGAATACATTTGAATTTATTTTCACTTCCGTTTATTGGGTGAAGAAAATATATTTGAATTTATATTCACTCCCGTTTATAAGGGAGAGAAAATATATTCAAATTTATTTGCTTCCCCCAATAAACGGGAGTGAAAATAAATTCAAATATATTTTCTTTCCCCAATAAACGGGAGTGAAAATAAATTCATTTTTTTTCTCTCATTCACACTTGGTCCATCGTAAATATTAGTTTGTGATGCCATCTATTTGTAAGTTCAGCAACTGAAGTGTTTGTGGTAGTTCTTCAAGCTGCCGCAGCAGGGCCAAGCTCAGGTTTCATGGGCGGATTTAATATTTCTGTCAATGGGTTTTTTTCTGTTCGTTTTAAAAGATGATCATACATACACTATTGGTTATCAGCAAAATCAAAGAGAAATGCATACTAATTAGTTACTTGGCAAGGCAATAGAAGGCGTCCCAGAAGGGGTTATGGTGTGTATTTGGATAGCGGCTGGACAGAGTACATATATTGCAGGAATGTACGAAGAGGTAATAGAAGTAAGAGAGGGGGTGTAGGATAATTTTTTTCTGTCCCCCCGTTTTGTAACCAGTACTGCCCAGGGGCCTGTTTCTCGTATCGTAAAGTACGAATCGTTCCTAATTTACGATTTCTTAAATTTAGGAACGGCTTTACGAAGATCAGTTATTGCGTTTCTCGAAGCTCTTCGTAAATGAATTCGAAATATTTTAATTGATGACGTCATTTGCGGGAAAATATTGTTGTGACGTCCTTTTGTTGCGTATATAGTCCTATTGTTGCGTATGCCACTCACTACGGGAGTGGCATCAGTGACATGAACGTCAGGGATGGATGGGGCATTTATCACGCCGAAACCGAAAAATCGTAAATTACGATTTTCAACAATGAAAATCGTACTTTACGATACGAGAAACTGGCCCCAGGATAACTCCATGTGATTCAATAAGTTCTGTTAGGACTGTTGGACTAATCCCTTTTCATATTGTTGAAGAACTGTCAAGCTAAAATTCCTCAAAATAGTCTGGCTTGGATAGAGTCAGTTCCAATTCCAATTCTTTTGACTGTCGGAGATTTTAATCTGATTATTGAAAAACAATTACAAGGGACAAGTTGCTAGTAAAATCCCAGATACTCCCCTTTCATTTGAGACCAAGAAATAAGAGCTACTCGGTGGGGTAATTAAACTCTGGTTTTAGAGCCATTTGAGGATTTGGCCGCTAGTCTATTCCATGACAATCCATCATGTTTATCATAGTTTAGTGGGTACTTTCAATTCTTGTACGATAGAAAATCCCGACAGCACGGATTGAGGATGTGGTGATTTCCGCAGGTAGAAATTCTGAAAGTTCCAATGTCTATTCACAACTACCTGACTGGCATCAGCTCTTAACATATTTGGGGGAACATGGAAAAGTAAAATGTTTTTAGACAGTATAATTAACAGCATATGTTAGGCCCATTTACTGACCACATACATTGCATACCTTACACCCCTTATAACCCCCTAATGGGTTAAGAGTTCCTCTAGAAATCGTCGTGTGCATCTATGATACTTTTGACAATAACTTCAGAATTAATAATAATTTTACAAAATATTTGAAGGAGAGTTGTTGGTTATGTTTTGATGAACATTTGTTCTTCATATATTTTCCCAACTATACATTCTGCTGAAATATTTTACCAAAATTGTCAGGCTGCTTTTGGCCGTTGTGAGCATTGTATGTATGTATGTTTATTAACTGTAATTTCACAATTACAAAAGCATACTTAGAGTAGTACAAAAAGATGAGTTAGACATATACAAAAGGCTAACTCGTAGAAGAAATTTGATCAATGTAACAAAATATATCAATTATAAATATACTTAGGAAAAAACTTGGCAACATAGTGTCTAGATTATCATAAGATTATGTACAAGCGGGTTCTTCACCCAGTATAAAAGAGAGTACAAATATAACTGCAACCCTTAGATCTATCGAGAGCAGGTTACTATCAAGCAGGTTTTGGATAATTACAATAGGGACGAAACAAGCACTTTTCATATCCCGTAGGTGTAAGGCATTCTACATACGCATTTGACCGAAAAAAGGACTTTTGTTGAATAAAAGTGTCATAAAATCACCATTTGTTCTGATCGTAAAAAGGATTTTTTGGTGAAAAAAGGAAAGAGTGAGGGTTTATCCAATTCCCTCTCTGCTTCTCATCACTATTTGGTACATTTCATACACATGCACAGCCACAATGCGAAGGAACTTAATACATACTTCTGACTGCAGATTATTTGGTATATTACCAAATAGAGCAGAAAAGACATTTACACAATTTGCCAATATTGGCGAGTTCAGAGATCGTTCTAGGGTCTCTATTTGCGAGAACATTTTACTTCTAATGGTTTCCAAGCCGGGACAATGCATGATAATATGTTCAGCGTTTTCTGTGTCCATATTTTGACAAAGATCACAGTATTTCTGACCCACTGTATTTTTAAATCTATAATTGTCTCATTTGAGATTGCTAGCTTTACATATTATCTTGGCCATTGTCTCGCATTGATACATTAGTTCGGGGTTATGGTCACCCAATTGCCACCAAATAAAGAGGCCGACTTTTCCATTAATGGGTTAATATCTATGGCCCCAGATAAGACTTCTGCTTCTTATCCCTATAAGTGATTATGATTCCATATAGTAATATGCACGAACACATACAGGGAGAAAAAGAAAGATGAACTATATTTTTAAATTCTGGTCTTGGTGACTTTATTTTATTCATGAGATTGGCATCCTAAATAAAAAGCTAAGTGAGTTAAATAGTCGGTTGCGAGAGTTTGTCCTTAGCATGCTAATCCACAAAGGTAGTTCAATGATCTAGATGTTGAGAAGACCGCAAGATAATTTGCATACCTGATCTCCCTCGCTTGCCCGCAACTGTTTGCAGTACTCATGTACCACAGTTATATCCTTCGGTAGAGAGGGAAGCGTCTCAACCCTAAACGCCCTGTAGTACTCAGACGACGAGTGCGACCATCTACTGCAAGAAACGTCGTACCGAGGCACCTTAAGTACATGATGTTAAGACGAGATAATTTGCATACCTAATCTGAGTAATCTCCCCTCACTTACCCGCAACTGTTTGCAGTATTCATGTACCATGAAAGCTAGCCTTAAGGTGCTTCGGTAAAGAGGAAAGGGTCTGCGTCCCATTCTCCCTATAGTATCGAGAAGACCAGTGCTGTCATCTACGGCAAGAAACCTCGTACCAAGGCGAGGCACCTTAAGGTGATGGGTACCATTGGAAGCGAGTTAAAAGCCCCATCCCAAAACACACCTCACAGCAGCATAATCATATGACAAGGTGTATCTACAGGTTCCTGAGTGTTATCAGGGAGAGAATATCATAGTCAGCCGTCTGTAGTCAACCCATATTCTAATTCATTTCAATATTTACAACTTTTTACTCAAATGACATAATCTCATTACTTACGCAGGTGATGGTCACTACAGGTTCACAGTTACCTTAGGGATATCATTGACCATGCCGAATAAGAAGTAATTTTTAAATCTTTTACTGCGAAAGATTTTTACAGGCCATAACATTGAACATTTTAGTGAGATGTCTCGTGTGTGGAGGCATGGGAACCCCTTTGATAGTAGTGGACATACCTCGCTGATCACTTCTGAGCAATGGAAACAAAAGACAGCTGCACAAAGATGCACCTCGACGATCTCAAGACAATGGCTTGTGGTCAGGATGCTATAAATAGGTGCTAGCTATGAGCACGTGAGGTTACCAAGTGTAGATGTAAATTTTGAAATAAAACAGAATATGGATTGAATAATGACAGGTGGCGATGATATTCTCTACCTGATAACACTCAGGAACCTGGAGATACACTTAGTTATAGACGTATGCTGCTTTGAGGTGTGTTTTGGGACAGGGCTTTTAACTGGCTTGCAATGGTACCCATCACCTTAATAAGGACAAGCCGTTGAGAAGGGTACTTGGGTAATTGCGTACCTAATATACCTTTTCTCCATAGATGTTTGCAGCATTCAGACACCAAGGAGACACTATTGATCACTGCCACCTGACAATGGCTAAACTCTTGTGGCCAGGTTGCTTGTAAGAGCATGCAGGAATTACCTCTCACATTTTGTATATTATATTGTTTGTGATTGCCTAATAAAGCGCAAGTGCATGAAGGAAGGAAGGGATGTGTTTTGACGTAGCTTTCAACAGCTGAAGTCATTACCTCTTCTCTTCACGAATAGTTCCAAGGGGTCTTTTAGGTACTGAAGAACCACAGACAGCCCCTCCTCATATATATATATATATATATATATATATATATATATATATATATATATATATATATATATATATATATATATATATATATATATATATATATATATATATATATATATATATAGATAGATAGATAGATAGATAGATAGATAGATAGATGGATAGATAGATAGTTGTATATATATATATATATATATATATATATATATATATATATATATATATATATATATATATATATATATATATATATATATATATATATATATATATATATATATATATAGATAGATAGATAGTTATATATATATATATATATATATATATATATATTTTATACTGTTTTTTAAACAGTATACATGTTCCGCCGCCCGTTTTTTTCAATCTTTTATCCTATACACAGGTTCTGCCATCCTATTTTACCATCCTTTAAACAGTATACATGTTCCACCGCCCCTTTTTTCAATATTTTTTCCCTATATACAGGTTCTGCCATCCTGTTTTACCATCTTTTAAACAGTATACATGTTCCGCCGCCCCCTTTTTCAATATTTTTTTCCTATATACAGGTTCTGCCATCCTGTTTTAACATCTCTTACATAGTATACATGTTCCACAGCCCCCTTTTTTCAATCTTTTTTCCTATATACAGGTTCTGCCATCATTTTACCATTTTTTAAACAGTATACATGTTCCGCCCGCCCCCTTTTTTCAATCTTTTTTCCTATATACTGGTTCTGCCATCCTGTTTTACCATCTTTTAAACAGTATACATGTTCCGCCGCCCCCTTTTTTCAATATATTTTCTTATATACAGGTTCTGCCATCCTGTTTTACCATCTTTTAAACAGTATACATGTTCCGCCGCCCCCCCTTTTTCAATATTTTTCACCTATACAGGTTCTGCCATCCTGTTTTAACATCTCTAACATAGTATACATGTTCCACCGCCCCCTTTTTTCAATCTTTTTTCCAATATACAGGTTCTGCCATCCTGTTTTACCATGTTTCGCCGCCCCTTTTTTCAATCTTTTATCCTATACACCAGGTTCTGCCATCCTGTTTTACCATCTTTTAAACAGTATACATGTTCCGCTGCCCCCTTTTTTACCATCTGTTAAATAGTATACATGTTCCGCTGCCCCCTTTTTTACCATCTTATTATATATATATAAATACCTACATACCTCCCCTTTTTCGGACCGTTACAAGAAACAAATAATTGTTATGCCTTACCTACACATGTCTATGAGAGAGAAGATACATTTTAGTATATCAGAACTAAATATTCAATGATTGGAAGAGCTAATATAAGACCACACAGTGAAATGGTACGGGTGCATGTGACCCCTCATTCGGTGTCCCACTAGGGTCCCCTTGGTACCTGACTGCTGTAAACAATGGTGGTGATTAACTTTGAGTAGTGCTTGCGAGGTGCTTGTGGAATACGCAGTGGATTTTCTAACCACATACACCTCGCAAGCACTACGCAAAGTTGTATACTTAGAGCCCGAGAGCTGCTGAGGTGGACTAGATATGCAAATTACTCGGAACGGAACTATTTGAATCCTAAAAATACAATGTTGTTATAAGAACAAGTTTGGTACCCTTTCCAACACGAGTCGAATTTGCAGACTCACTCAAAAGTATTTTTCAAATCATAGTAAAAATTAATCCCCATTATGATAGGAAATTTTCAAACTTTAAATCATTTACTGCATTGTATTACCCAATACACATTTGACGATGTAATTCCCATATCAGTTATCACATCTTCAAGTTATTTTCTTTACCTTGTTTTCTATTCCATATATACCTGTACCCTTCTTTGTATACAGGATAAGCCCATTTACTATTTTCCCAAAAATTGAGTTTCCTAGTAAATCATCAAAAGATGTTAGTTTTATTTGTCGGTCTATTGTATCTTTCAATAAATTT
>OZ012692.1:1661807-1836870 GCA_963942565.1 Maea johnstoni | reverse complement strand
TAAAATCATATCTTTATCTAAAATACAACAACAGTGAGAACGGAAGGGATGGCAGGGTTAAAGGTCTGCTAACTTCAGGACTGCATACTACACTCATGGTGAGAAGGGTATATATACTGACTGCTGAAATCGCGATAAAAATATTTACTACTTCCGTTTTTTTCAAAGTTGTTTTTTTACGATTGTGGGGAACAAAAAAAATCCACAAATGGGCAGGATGGATTATTTAGAGTCATACATACCATCAAAGCAACACAAAAATATCAACACAAAACATATCTCACCAAATGCAATCTTATATTATCACACCGACACAATATCTTCTTTAAACAGTAATTGTTTTGTTTGAGGGACAGTGAAGATTTGCATGGTTTCTATATTTTGTGGATGTGTTTTTATAAAATTGTATATTGAGTGATAGTTTTGTATTGATACTTTTGTATTTATTTCAATTTAATGTATGCTTACTATTTTGGGTTGTCAGGTGAATCAAGTTCCTATGATGCTCTTTGGTGTAGATGCAGTATGATGTCGAAGCCTGTTTCTATGAGTGCTGCCTGCAGTTATGTCCCTTGACACCCTTCTCACCATGAGTGAAAATGCAATCCTGAAGTATGCAGACCATTAACCCTGCCATCCCATGCATTCGCATTACATGCTCTTTGGGCTTATAAGTTTGTGACCAATAAATTATAACAGTACACACTTTTCCTGTCACCCAAAACAATTAAAATCATATCTTTATCTAAAATACAACAACAGTGAGAACGGAAGGGATGGCAGGATTAAAGGTCTGCTAACTTCAGGACTGCATACTACACTCATGGTGAGAAGGGTATATATACTGACTGCTGAAATCGCGATAAAAATATTTACTACTTCCGTTTTTTTCAAAGTTGTTTTCTTACGATTGTGGGGATCAAAGAAAATCCACAAATGGGCAGGATGGATTATTTAGAGTCTGTTTTCTTGAAGTTGAAACTTTTTTTCCGGTTTTAGTGGCGAAATTAATAAGTAAATTTAGAATTTCGCCAGGGTTCCTAAATCAACATTCCAAAAAGCCGTTTTTGCCGTTTTTTTCCGAAGTCGCCATTTTTTTCAAAAATTACAAATATAAGCAACAAGTTATGATAATAGGGTAAAAGCCCTATTTGTTGCGAACACTTTGATGGGCCATTTGTAAATTTTGACCCAGAAACGGCGACGTGACAATTTATTGAAAAAAGTATGTTTTTTGTGTGAAATGCACACAATGCATATCAATGCCCTAATCTCGCTATATCAAAAAAATCAACTTCCGGTTGTAGCGAAAAGCTATTTTTTCGCTTCCAACCTGAAGTTGAATTTAAAAAATGATTGAATCAGATAGATGAGGATCTCATCTATCCAGGTAGGTAGTCATATTGTGATCGGGGGGAGATAGCTTGATGAAATTGACAGGAATCGGCGAGGTACCATTGAGAATGTACTAATCGCCGTGGTCAACACGCCACCATCGATGCGTGTTGACAAATATCTCAAAATATTTTCGATTTTCCGAAACCAAAAGAATTAATCTTAATAATATAGATACTTGGCTTGTTAATTCTTTTGGTTTCAGAATTTTAGAGTTAGAGATGGCCACAAACGAAAGCTTTGAAATCGGGGTGCAAATTTCGTCAAACCCGACCCATCGCCATGTTCACGCCACCATCGATGCGTGTTGACAAATATCTCAAAATATTTTCGATTTTCCGAAACCAAAAGAATTAATCTTAATAATATAGATACTTGGCTTGTTAATTCTTTTGGTTTCAGAATTTTAGAGTTAGAGATGGCCACAAACGAAAGCTTTGAAATCGGGGTGCAAATTTCGGCAAAACCGATATTCAAAATGGCGGAGGGTAACCTAGCCAATGTAAAAAATACGTGAATGAACACGTAAGTAAAATAGTACAAAGAGAAATACAAATAGCCGCTCATTGGTTAATAAACCGCGGGAAAGAGTACCACGTGGTGTGACGGTGAGGCAGTGAGACCGCTCATTGGATAATTCACCAGAGACAAACCACGTGGTGCTGTCACGTGATTAGCCGATCGCAGAAAAGTATGTTTTTTGTGTGAAATGCACACAATGCATATCAATGCCCTAATCTCGCTATATCAAAAAAATCAACTTCCGGTTGTAGCGAAAAGCTATTTTTTCGCTTCCAACCTGAAGTTGAATTAAAAAAATGATTGAATCAGATAGATGAGGATCTCATCTATCCAGGTAGGTAGTCATATTGTGATCGGGGGGAGATAGCTTGATGAAATTGACAGGAATCGGCGAGGTACCATTGAGAATGTACTAATCGCCATGGTCAACACGCCACCATCGATGCGTGTTGACAAATATCTCAAAATATTTTCGATTTTCCGAAACCAAAAGAATTAATCTTAATAATATAGATACTTGGCTTGTTAATTCTTTTGGTTTCAGAATTTTAGAGTTAGAGATGGCCACAAACGAAAGCTTTGAAATCGGGGTGCAAATTTCGTCAAACCCGACCCATCGCCATGTTCACGCCACCATCGATGCGTGTTGACAAATATCTCAAAATATTTTCGATTTTCCGAAACCAAAAGAATTAATCTTAATAATATAGATACTTGGCTTGTTAATTCTTTTGGTTTCAGAATTTTAGAGTTAGAGATGGCCACAAACGAAAGCTTTGAAATCGGGGTGCAAATTTCGGCAAAACCGATATTCAAAATGGCGGAGGGTAACCTAGCCAATGTAAGAAATACGTGAATGAACACGTGAGTAAAATAGTACAAAGAGAAATACAAATAGCCGCTCATTGGTTAATAAACCGCGGGAAAGAGTACCACGTGGTGTGACGGTGAGGCAGTGAGACCGCTCATTGGATAATTCACCAGAGACAAACCACGTGGTGCTGTCACGTGATTAGCCGATCGCATTAAATATGCAGAAAACCCACGCATGCGCATCCACCCACGCATGCGCATCCAACGGCCGCCCCACCAGACCAGACGCGCTACAGAATCGTATTGGAGTGAAGAAAACGTAATGTATAAACACGTAAAAATCCACCAAAAAAAAACTAGGCAACCCACAGAAACAATGAAACAAACTCTATAAACTACACACCCAACTCTAACAGAAACATTAAACAAAACGACCCCACCACACCCCACTCTCCAGATCATTCGCCTAGAATTTTCCAAAAATGCCATGTAAGACAACATAGGGAAAATGCATCAACCAGCTCCCAGGACCCCCCCCGGGAATGCAAGACAACAAAAGCGAACTGAATATAGGTTGTTGTTTGTACAACAACCTCTAAAAAAGCGGTAGCCAAAGTCGAGTCCCACAGGCTATATAGCAACGGAGATTTTCGTCAGACCTGACGCCGACCATACGGCAATTATTTCTCATATGTATGTGCAACATACCAACCTAAAACCATCTTATTTACTTTCTGCCATCTTTATTTTCATGTATACACCATGTTGGCAGACTAACATGCGCAAATAGTGTTTTAAACGCCAAAAGAATCCGTCAGGCGGCAAAGTGAAGAGGAATGTCCGCCATTTTATTTTTCGTCGCCAAGGGTTCAAAACGAGGCTGTGACCTGTAAAACTTGAGGTCAAACCCATAGTTGCCATGGCGAAGTGGGATAAAACTTTGAGAGTGGGGATAAAACACTTATCCGGATCCTAACATTGCCATTTAATGAGAAGCAATGAAATACAATCCAGTACCCAACAGCAATTGACCAATCAGCTGCGAGTATCACAGTGGAGCTGATGATAAATATGTATATACTATCAATGAAATATTTTGGGAATAAAGTCCAGATACGAAAAAAAACGTGGAAAGAATGTGTATGAGTTGGCCAGTAAGCATTTTGGTATGATTCTACCCACAAATTATTTCCAAATGATACTTTTATGTGGATATCCTCCCCCTCCCCCCAAAAAATGATAAATAGATATAAAAAAGGGGCTTTTCTTTGAGCTGCTACGCTATGATTGTTAAGGAAATGTAAAAACAATACTGTTTCAATAATTGTTGAAGGAAAAACATATTCCAAAGGAGGCACACTCTTCGTTCAAACACGGATTAATTCCAAGCATACCCAAAGTGAGGTATGGGCATGAGGTGGTTCTATAAAATATACATAGACATTAGGTTCCATCACAATTTATTTTGATAAAGATAACATTCAAATTGTATATATTTAAAGCCGGGTAGCTTATATACTGGCTGTATGGAAAACATTTTTTGGAACTATAGAATAGTCCGAATTTTTCGTAAGCTCAAATATGCATGTTACCTATGCACCACCGTAGTATGCTGAATTGTTTGGGTTTGTTCAAATGCTCTCTCTCTCTAAGCGCACAACCTTTGATTGTGTTTTTCCCAAGGGATGTGTCCGTACGCTCTTAGCGCCGATGCAGGCATTGCCCATTGTGTCCAAGCCGCCTAAACCCTTTCGGTGCATGCCCAGGTTCCCTTTGATTACCCGGGTAAGCTACGCTACTACAGTGTGCGTGCTTCTACCACCGGACAACCAACAAAGTCCGTGCAGTGCAACCCCATTGTGTAAGCAGAAGTTTGATATCGGTTGTACTATATATCGCCGGGTGGTCATACCACACCCGGCCGTGCTTGAGGATAAGAAATAAGCATCAAAAGCACCTTTTTGTTTAATTTTTTGAAATTAGTTTACGTTAAGAACCATCTAGATACACTCGTCCACCAAACTGCCAACTCAGAATTAGGCAAACAGGCGCGGCAACGGAGATCATGCGTTGCAAAGGATTGGGCCTCCTCTCTTATAATATAGATATTTTTTTCCTTTTATCAAAAATGATCGAGCTTCAATTTTGAATATTATAATTCTTTTGTTATAAAAGGCGTAGATGTTTATCATAACGATTCTCGATAAAATGCAGTAGAAGTTATGCACCAAAAGGAAGGAGATGTTTTTGATCCCAAAATTACAAGAGCCCTCTAACCAGACACTGTAACACACACACATGTAACTTTTCTTTCTTGTATGTCTGTATCTTTGTTGACATCAGTCTGCCACAGTTTGCTGACCCTATCGATCTAGAGTTGCCAATAGAGACACGATCTAAGCACGTGTTTCCTTGATGTGTCTTGTGAACATCCTTCATGGTAGACATGTGAGAAGGTAGCATTCCGTATCTACCAATACGTAATCTCTCTCTCTCTCTCTCTCTCTCTCTCTCTCTCTCTCTCTCTCTCTCTCTCTCTCTCTCTCGTGCCGTCCACGTGATTTGCACGACTTACATCAAGCGACCAGCAGCCATCCACAGGATGCCAAAGTATTGAGTGGCAATTGCAAGCAAATAAAACATACAACCTCATGTGCAATATTACAAACGTTTGAGTCATGCAGGTCCTAGGTTGGCTAGTAGGCCTGTAAAAATACTAATTGAGCAAAGCATGAATAATGAATATGAATAAATATATATATATATATATATATATATATATATATATATATATATATATATATATATATATATATATATATATATATATATATATATATATATATATGTCGTGTACCAGAAGTCGATCCGTACCAATCGACGATTGGTACAGCTTCGCTGTACCAGAAGTCGATCGACTTCTGGTACAGCTATTACCTGTACCAAAAGTCGATCGACTTCTGGTACAGCTATTACCTGTACCAGAAGTCGATCGACTTCTGGTACAGCATTAAGATGTACCAGAAGTCGATCGACTTTGGGGATAGCCTTTAGCTGTACCAAAAGTCGATCGACTTCTGGTACAGCTTAGCTGTACCAATCGTCGATTGGGACAACCATTCATTTTTGAGAGTCATGTACCAAAACTCGATCTGTACCAAAGGTTGATTGTGAGAGTGGCAGTCAATTCAGTTGACTGTATTAAACATGCATGTTTCACAAACTGATTTTTATAGTGTACACATTATTTAACATTGTTTTGTTTTTGTCTAATGGAATTTAGTTCAACCAATTTGCCTATCTAAGGCCACCAATTCACCTTTTTTACTCAAATTCATTTTCTTCTCTTTTTAATTTTCTTTCTTTTTTGGAGAGGAAAGTTTGACAGACTTTTTTATAATATACATAAGTCCAATTTTCTTTTTCAAGTTACTAGATTCTATGTCTTTGATTAAAGAAAAAATGAAAGGGGTGAGATAGCATCCCTTATGAGTATTTTAGGTGTTCACCTTTACATTCTTGTTCAAAAGCTTTAAGGCAATATGTCCAATAACCCAGGTTAACTCTTTGATTTTGATTTAATTGCATTTATTGATAGTGGAGTAAATAATTTTTAATTTAAACCTCTAGTATGAGTTATTTATCATCCCATGATTATTTGCACAATGTTCTTCTTAATGCAGTACACCGAATGTATTTTTAAAAATTGGTGAAAATGTGTATTGAGTTGTTGAAGAGAGGTATTATGACTCAAAATATTTTGCTTCTATAATTAAAACATCAGTCCCTCCCTGTCTAAGTTTTGAATATATGGAAGTCAATACAGTTATACAATCAAAATAAGTCTGAATATAATCATTTTGATAAGATTAAAGTCAAAGTGATATTAAAAAACAATAGAAATATTATCAATACCGAGGACTCAGATCTGGAAATAAGCCTGTACCAATCGTCGATTGGTACAGGCTTAAAGGCTGTCCCAAAAGTCGATCGACTTTTGGTACAGTTAATGCTGTCCCAAAAATCGATCGAATTCTGGTACAGCTTAATGCTGTCCCAAAAGTCGATCAACTTCTGGTACAATTAATGCTGTACCAGAAGTTGATCGACTTTTGGTACAGGTAATAGCTCTACCAGAAGTCGATCGACTTTTGGTACAGCATAGCTGTACCAATCGTCGATTGGTACGGATCGACTTCTGGTACACGACATATATATAATTCCTATACGCATAATCCGGATTTTGCCTAACCTGGACAGAAATGTACGGTCCACATCAGTCCGGATTAAGCAGAGTTGCCTGTATATATATATATATATATATATATATATATATATATATATATATATATATATATATATATATATATATATATGTATGTATGTATATAAACAGGCAACTCTGCTTAATCCGGACATGTGTAATCCGGATTTTTGTCTAAACCAGACAGATTGGAAGGTCTCGGTCCCTTCCTATACATATAATTCCTATACGCATAATAAGGACTTTGCCTAATCCAGACAGAAATTTACAGTCCACATCATTCCGGATTAAGCAGAGTTGCCTGTATATATACATACATATATATATATATATATATATATATATATATATATATATATATATATATATATATATATATATATATATATATATATATATATATATATATATATATACAGTATATATATATATATATATATATATATATATATATATATATATATATATATATATATATATATATATATATGTTTATATCTATATATTAATATGTACACATTCACAGACATCCAAGATCTTTTTTATTTTTTTTTGGAACTTTTTTATTTCACAGCTATGCCAAACATCCTAAAAATTCACAAAAGTCGCATAATGGTGTACAAGGGATGTATATATCACATATATGACACTGTATTGTAAATATTGATAATAAATAAACATGTATTGACAGTATATTGCTTGTTATTATTCATCGTAATATTCTAGCTGCATACCCCACCTTTTTTCAAAGTTGTCCTCTCTTTCAAACAAGGTGTTCTTGTGTTTCTCATAATTGTAGAGGTTTTTCACTTGTCTTTTAACACATTCAAAACTGGGACAAATTGTACTTATTCTGGCACAGAATTGTACTTATTCTGGCATTGAATATTGTTTTCTTGGTTATTAGAATGACTGCATTTAACCAGTCTGCTTTTTGGAGTTCATCTAGAATAATAATTCTATCATTAATGCGATAGTCAACTACTCCAATTTCTGCAATCCAATTTTCTGCCTCAAGCCACAGTGTTTTAACCTTTTCACATTCTAACAACAAATGTTCATTGGAATCTTCTTCTTTGTGGCAAAAGTCACACAAGGGAGAATCTTTTATTCCCATTTTATAGAGAATGTTATTGGTGAAGAAGCATCTGTGTAAAGTTCTGAATTGTATGTATCTTAAGTATGTCATCAAACATACTAATTCTGGAGAAAGACTTTCTGAAGTCGAAGATTTCAGTTATGTCCCCAACTTTTTCATGCCAGTTGTTACATGCTTTTTTTAATTATTGAGATGTTCTTACTCAGTAGTAATTTGTATATTGTTGATACTCCTTTAGTATCCTTTTGCAATATTACATTGAGCAGACAGTTGTTTGGGGTTGCATGATTAAAGACAGGTTTCTCTCTTAAATCCAGAAAGCCCTTAACCTTTAGATAGACAGCTCCATACTCCAGGAAGTTGCTCTTCAATTGGAATTTTTTTCAAAATCCTCAAGATTCAACATTTTCCCATCAGATTCCAAAAGATCATTTATTGTTTATACTCCTTTGAGTATCCATTCTCTTTTTATCTGTAATCTAAAATTACTATTGTACCATAGAGGAGTTAAGAAAATATTTTCAGGGATGATAATGTTTTCATCTTTCCACAACAATTTTAGACTTGATAAGACATTCAACCAAAATGGACTAAATGATACCTCCAATAGTCTTTCGATGTAATCTACTCCAAACTTAAATAAACTATCACATTTGAAAGTATAAGGAACAATACTCCATTTAGAGTTTGTGGCAATGTACTTTTTTAGCCAACCAATCTTTAATGCAGCATCAAATTCTTTAAATTATGGAGTTTAAGGCTTCCATCAGTGGTGTTTGCCTCTACAAGTTCGCTCCGAAATCTAGGCGGTTTGTTACACCACAAAAATGAGAAAAAACAATTGGTCCAACTGGGACAATGCTACATCTGACGGGGTAGGTAGGGACAGGAGTATATGTGTAATTTTGGACAATAAAAGTGATCTAACTATCACAACTTTGCCATATGTGGTTAAGGATCTAGTGTTCCATATTGAGATGAGCTTTTTGATGTCAGATACTTTTGTATATATATTGTCATCAGTTACTAGTATTGTTTCCATGTTGTCAATATTATACTTTATACCTAGCACTGCAAACTCAGTTGTCCATTTCAGTCCAAATTTACCTTCCCATGATATACTCCTGCCCCTTAATGCCCCAATTTTCATAACACTTGTCTTGTCTTTATTTATGGCAAGACCAGATATCTTCCTGAACCATTCCAGTACACACATGGCACCACACAGACCTTCTCTGTCTCCACTTAAATAGATGGTGGTGTCATCCGCATACTGGGATAGTTTGACCTCTCTGTCATACCGTACAATACCTTTGATGTCTCTTTTTTCCCTTATAACATGAGATAGTATCTCGGCACAAAGCATGAAGACATATGGGGTCCCCCTGACGACATCCAAAATCTTGTTTACATTCATCCATTTATGTCTTTTACAATCTTACAACCCAATTAGGATGGTTCGAAACATGGGATTACAACTTTCTCTTTTGGAATTTATAATACGTTTATCGTCATGTGTATCGTCAAGGCTTTAAAGACAGCATCACTATCCCCATAAAGGATTACTTGCCCAATCATATGAGCTATAGATTATTACGAAGTTGCGTTAAACCACTAATTTATGTGTAGAATATTCCTCTTGGTTTCTGTAAGTACGTGTATATGTTGCAGCCCAACTTCCGATCCAACCCATCTTAAGATGGGCCAAGCCCAACTTCCGATCGGAAAATTAAGGTAACATGGTATATCTATATTACTTTTCTTTATCTACATTCAGGATGAAGGGCTTCTTTCTGACACATCTTAATAAAGGTCTCAATTTTAAAAGTTAAACAACCAGTTTTCTGATATACTCATGGCTCTTCAATATTCGAAAAAAGGTTTGAAAAATAGTTCAAACTAAAACATAAATATTTCTCTCTTCCCTCCTTTACTAAACAGTAGTCAATATTGACTACCAAAAAGATAACTTTCTCAACTGCTTCATCCAAAGTATAAAGTTGGCCAATCCAAGATCATAATGTCTAAATCTTACTAAATTTGGATCTGCCAAAATTTAATATATGTGTCGTTTAGGTACAAGTACCAATTCAATCTGCATACACCTTATCTCATATCAATTACAATTTGAACCATGTATGTTCATTTCTTGCTACCTCACCTTATCCAGATACTATAAGTGCCCTGTTCTGATGAATCATGATAAAGGACACAATGTTTTTGTAAATTCTTAAGTTTTTTGTCTATTTCTACTGTCCTTCCAGTCACATGAACCCCCTCAATTAATGCATTTACAATTATTTTGGCACATACATGATTATATAATTATGTCAAGGATTTGCAAGGGGTTAAAGAATACCTAAAAATACTAATAAAAAAGCTTAAAAGACAAGAAGAAAAATTTCACTTTTCCCTTTTTGAGTTATTAGAAAAATACCATTGCTATTCCTTCATTCAAATTGTAAATGATTCATCATCTAGCTTATGTAATGTAAGGGCACACAACCCATAAATAACAAAAGTAGTATTGTGGAAATTATCTAATTGAATTAACTTTGAATTACATTAAATCTGAAAACTAATGAGCTGTAAAAAGATGAATATTTTATTTTATTTTTACTGCTTACAATCGGCAATAATGTTTTGAGTAATTAGGTTATTCTAGCTACCCATTTCAATTTATTTCTTGGACTAATATTATCTTGTAATTTAAAGTGGATGCCCTATGAAAGAGTTGAAAATTCCATATTTATAGGAGTGCAACAATTCATATGAATATTCATGAAGGGTTACATCCTGGTATCTATAATGATCGGAAGTTGGGCCAAGCCCATCTTAAGATGGGCCAGCCCAACTTCAAATGACCTACATCCTGGTATCAAGAGATCGGAAGTACATCTTAAGATGAGCCAGCCCAACTTCAAATGACCTACATCCTGGTATCTAAAGATCGGAAGTTGGGCCAAGCCCATCTTAAGATGGGCTAGGGGTCATCGTAAGTTGGGCCAAGCCCATCTTAAGATGGGCTACCCAACTTCCGATCGTAAGTTGGGCCAAGCCCATCTTAAGATGGGCCAGGATCGGAAGTTGGGCTGCAACATATATACAAATGCTATGCTTCGACTTCCTGATTTTGTAATAGATGCATTAGAGCAAATAAACAACGTACACGTATGCACTAAAGTTAGTACAATTGAGGCAACATCCAGGGATCAGACTTTAGTTAAAAACTCTAAGAGACCACCGGAATCGCCATAGTCAAACCCAAAATCTCATAGCCCTAGATTTCCCAAAGGCTGCAGTCCCATCGCAGTCTTTCCCTAAAAACAATTTTTGAAGATGACAGCTATCTTTACACTGTTCTATAACATATTGGAATTGTACCAAAGGACAACTTATGTGTTGAATGGTATTCTTCTATTGCTCTGTGCATGATCTTAAAATTTCACTTTTCTTATAGCCAGCCGGGCTACAAAGGCAAATATCATTATAGCCCAACACAATTTTCTGTAGCCATTGGCTATGGGGCTAGTGTCTAGCTGGACCCCTGAACATTGTGGCTAGTAAGTTGTACTGGTGAAAGAAATGGAGTTCAAGGGAAAACACGTCTCGATCAAAGACTCAATGCAGTTCAATCCCAGGTCGGGACGGGTAGGGGTTCGATTCCTCTATAAACTGGGGCAACCACCGAAAACCTTCATTTCTTACTCTTTATTGTCTGTCGCCCAATTATTGGGAGAGATTATTTTGAAGAGTTTCATATTCATTTCATATCATCGTTTATGCTATCTGTGTCGTCTGCATATACAAAAAGCTCTCCTTCTTACATGTCTGAGCCACCCTTAAAAAGGGGTGGTGATCCCTTTTTTAAGAAAAAAGCGTCACGGGAGTCTCCAGGTCTGCATGGGTTTTAATCATCCTCCCTGCTTGCCTCAATTATTGCCCCCATGTTGATGTAGACCGGATCATCCTCATCATCATCATCATCATCATCACCCATGGCAATAATCTCCTTCAGCTGATCAGCCAGCTCACGGAATGTGGGCCGCAGATCTGGATCTTTCTCCCAGCAGGACAGCTGTATTTCATACCTGTAGAATTTAGGAAAATAGGGTCAGGGAACATAAACAATGCCTTAAAATAGCTAACGAACAATGCAATAAATTTGGAAGTTTGAAGAGTAAGGAGAAAAGGTATGTCCTGTATATATGAGATCTACGAAGAAGAACTGAAAAGAACGTGTCAATATTGGGAAGAGGATATTTATACAGTCACCATCCAGCATATTATGTTGCTTAGTATGCTTCCCAAAAACTTCGTATTTACACCATCGGTGAATCGCATTGGTAGTGCCGTCATCTTTTGGAGAAGATTAAAATCTACATACACTGATGCTTAATACAACATAAGGAAATGCGCATGAGCAACCTACAAATAGCTCCTTAAACAGAATTGGTATAACATTCTCGCTACTAATAGTACTATTTTGTAACTTGAAAATACGTACACGAAATCTGGGCAACTCGCTGCTTTTGACATGCGTCTGCCTTCAGTTAAGTAATCTTTAATATCCCAGTTGCCAACATCTGGGTATGGTGTTAAACCTCGTGTGACCAACTCCCACATCACCACACCGAATGACCACTGAAACGGATAAGTCAACAAGGGGTTTCATATAAGAAGCGAAATGGTATTCATATTCATATCAAAGATGAGATAAAATATCAACAGATAAAATGGAATTCCTACTACATAAAGAATTCCTTATTTGATGCACTATTTGAGACCGGAATGGCCTATGTTACATGCTAAAAGTAACGATAAAGTGTTACGAGCCAGAAGTAACAAAGAAGACAGAAACCAGCAAATTACAATAATAATAATTCAATTACACTAATTATGATACACCATTACCAACAAAAGGAAACACTGGTCAAGCCCTATCCTAGTCCGACAGTCTTCACTATGATCCTGGTCAAAGTTGATCACTCGCAGAATTATATTCAGTCCATTCATTTGCCAGTAAATGTCCTTGTAGTAGAGCACATACATTGACAGCTGTTCTTGTCAGCAATTACTAAAGAATCAGTAATCCAAGTGCCAAAACTAAACTCATCCCTGCCAGACAAATGTCCTCAAATGAGACCTCCACTCTAGGTGTAATGTCACCATGTCTGAGCCCTGGCATCGAATCACACTACTGTTATAGGCCAGCTTAGAGCTCCAGAACGTTCCAGAGCTCTAGAATGTTCACATAATTGTCAATCACAAATTCTCAAACCAATGAAGTATGACTCACCCAGTTCCAGAACATTCACAGAATAGACAAGTACGGTTGTTGATGCAAAGCATCAATAGTCAAAAGGCGGGGCCAAGTTATTTATGATCTAGTGAGGGAACCGGATGTATAAAGAACATTAACATTATAGAGGAAAATAATTCATAATGGCTAGATTTGTATCATTTTTTGTAGAAATGAAACAAATATCGGAATTCTAGGCGCAAGCTGGAGACTTCGAAATCTCTTGGGTGCGAAGCTTCTTGGTTACGCATCACTTTGGTTACGAACCAGTTTGGTTACGAAATCTCCTGATTTCATTCTATACACATGGTATTTTTTTCTTTAGTAATTTTCCTTCCTATACCGAAAAATATACTTTATGTCCGCTTAAAATATGTTATATATTTGAAAAAATCATGCTAAATTAAAATAATGAAGGCACAATTTTCCGTGGCAAAGGTAATGTACCGGGCCAACATTTATATTAAAACCAATCAGAATAGATAATTATATTCAATCCAGCCTCAGGATTTCCAACATGGCCGTCCGGACTATGAACATTTCAAATCAGCTTCCCATATAGGCGTGGACTGAGGGCCCCGCCAATTAAGCATCCCAAAAATTTCAATATCAAGAAATAAATTGAAAATATCAAAAACGATTTAACTACATTGTGGAAAAATATTTTTTTTATATTTATAAGGTGATTAATAAAAATTGAAAACTGAATTATGAATAATGAACAATCAAGCATATTTTTTTTCAATATTCATAATTTTTTTCTCAATTAAAAATGTAATGTTTACAGCAAGCAAGAATGACCGCACGAAGTGAGCATAATGGTAATGTGAGATTTAAATGAGGGCAAATGAGAGTAAAAAATAGAGAATTATATTCAGTCCGGCCTCAGAATTTCAAACATGGACGGCCGGACTACGGACATCTCGCATTAGCTTACTATGTAGCACTCTGCCAGGGCGACGATACCGTCTTCCGGTTGGATTGCTACACGACTAGTATCTCAATAAAAACAAAGCAACAACTATTGATTTATGAATGTGTACTTAACTGGAAAGTACCCGCCATGCAGATAGTAAACATGAAAGATTCCTGGGTCTGAGCATTGAGGTACAGAGGGGGCGCACCCGCGTTAATACGTATTTCACGGAAGAAGGGGTCTTTACATATTTGTTCGTAATTTCATAATGCTTCGAGTATTCTCGAGGGTAGGGTACTTAAGGTATCGCATTCTACACAAAGTGCAATCTTGCAGTTGGTAGACCCTGCCTGCACTGCCGCTCGGGAACACATTGAGACCAGAATATGGAATTTTCATTTTTTGTCAGTTTTTCTGCCAAATTGCGGCTATGGCGTATTTCGGCAGTTGAAACAGGTGGAGGAATTAGAGAAATCCTTATTTATCGTTTGGGCAATTATTTTAATGAAAAAATATCAGAACACACAGATATCTCTGCGACCTCACACTTAGGGCTACCTAACCTATGTACCAAATGTTCAGAATGCTCGGCTAACAGATATGAAATTGATAAGTGAGGTGGAAAACCGGCTGGAGCACATGTCATTTGCAGTTGTCTTAGTTATTCTCCACAAACTTTGGTCATTCAGTAAAATTTACATATTTGTTCATAATTTCATAATGCTACGAGTATTCTCGAGGGTAGGGTACTTAAGGTATCGCATTCTACACAAAGTGCAATCTTGCAGTTGGTAGACCCTGCCTGCACTGCCGCTCGGGAACACATTGAGACTAGAATATGGAATTTTCATTTTTTGTCAGTTTTTCTGCCAAATTGTGGCTATGGCGTATTTAGGCAGTTGAAACAGGTGGAGGAATTAGAGAAATCCTTATTTTTCGTTTAGGCAATTATTTTAATGAAAAAATATCAGAACACACAGATAACTCTGCGACCTCACACTTAGGGCTACCTAACCTATGTACCAAAAGTTCAGAAAGCTTGGCTAACAGATATGAAATTGATACGTGAGATGTTTAACCGACTGAAGCGCATGTGATTTGCTGTCGTCCCAGTTATTCTCCACAAACTTTGGTCATTCAGTTGAATTTACTTATTTGTTCGTAATTTCTTAATGCTACGAGTATTCTTTGGGTTAAGATATGGCATGCTAATGCGATCTTGCAGTTGGTAGGCCCTGCCTATGCTGCCGCGCAGGAGCACGTAAAGACTAGAATTTGGAATTTTCGTTTTTTGTCAGTTTTTCTGCCAAGTTGCTACTAGGGGGAATGTAGGTAGGTGTGGCCAGCGGGGAAATCAATCGGAGGCTTGATTCCAAGTCTATACATCAATATTTCATGCACCTGCAAGGACTTTAATCCAGGCCGTGACGAAAGACAGCTGGCAGTCATTGGCAACGCCGCAGATCTCGGGCAGGCCACATAGGGCGCGGTCACAGCGTGCAGAGGGTACTGGGGCAAATCCCCTCGTTTAAATATAGCATACCCTTCGAGCTCCCGACCTGACTACAGATCCAGAGTGAGAGGGGAAGCGCAACAATTATTAACTGTGCTCCCCTCACACGCGCCAATGATGCTACTTATAGCTAGAGAAGGAGTACAGTAATATGCTTAGAGTAGTTAACCAAAATTGACTTTTGTAAGTTATTTGATTGAATAATACTGTTCAACTTTAACTTTATCGACGTCATAGATAGTTTACAATATTTCTATTGAAAGAAATATTCTTTATTTTGGCACATGGGCGTCTTTGGATCTTGTTTTATCGCCGCTCATGTGTATTAATAGACCACAGTTCCGCATTTGTAATCCGTCGACCGTGATTGGGTCACATTTTCGACAAAAAATTACTTTGCGCATGCCACCATATAAAAACACTTTGAAGTTAGTTAGTGGTTTACTATTTTTATCTATCTACTAAATGGTTGATAACTGTTCTAATATAATACTTTTGTTGGGAAAACCTTTATATTATAACCAATCAGAATAGAGAATTATATTCAGTCCGGCCTCTGGATTTAGATCACGTGACGTCTGCCCATGTACATCTCAAAACACCTTCCCAGTAAAGGCGGGCCTGATGGCCCCGCCAATCAACAACTTAACCCTTTAAGTACTAAAACTTTAGAATATTCCAGAACATATGACCGAACTGCTATATGGGCATAACACCTACAACCCTTGATATTTATTAAAACTTGGTTTGTCATCTTCATTCTTGGATTAGTGTTTATTCATCTAAGCTCCAACAAAGTAGATGACCAATGATACGGCTATCTTCTTTGTTTAACTCATGTAGTTTGATAAGCAGTTAGTTACTAGTTCGCGCCCTACGGGTTGCTCTACTTTTTGTTTCTGTTGTTTCTGTTTCCCCATGGATTTTCTATTTATTATAATTATCATAATTATAATACTTACCATTATTATTATTATTATTATTATTATTATTATTATTATTATTATTATTATTATTATTATTATTGTTATTATTATTACTGTTATTATTATTATTATTATTATTATTATTATTATTATTATCATTAAAATAAATTATTATTATTAAAATTATTGTTATCATTATCATATCATTATTATTATTATTATTGTTATTATTATTATTATCAATATTATTATTTGCATTTACTGATTATATTTGTGATGTATGCTTTTATGGCGAGAGCCATGGTCAATAAATATACATACATAATAATAAACGCTTTGACCTTCTTTCTTCATATGTTGGGCCTACCACAGCTTGCACCAAGCTATACCAACAAGCATACGCTGCATGACAAAATCCTCAGTAAGGTAATCGTGGTCGCTACTTGGAAAATGAAGAAAGCAAGCAAACACACTTCTATCAAGATTATGGATGTGCTTTGGATATGTGCGATATTAGATAGCAGAGTCCAGAAACCGGTTTTTCTAATTCAAGGTTTGCACATTTGCTATAAGTTTACGATTGTGACGTTAGGGAATAAGAACAAGCTGAAATACGCAGAAGTATATACTTTTGTATAGAATGAAACGAGCGAATTTCATTGATAACAATACGTTAAGGAGAGACTACCTGTTAGGAGATTTCCCATCCCCTCCCTGAGTACATACATATGCTTTCTACAAATTCCTTCTACTGAATAGTGCAATTGCTTTTGTCCCTTTCAATGTTGAGGTTATGTTCGTGCAAAGCACAAGGAAGCAGAGATCTTTGAAAACAATCTAAACACTGAGTCATGTTGGTATTCATTGGATAGCTCTCGCTGAGTACCCTCAGACGAGTACCCATGTACCAAAGTTTCAGTCCTTTTTAAGGTTTTTTGCATCAGTTTTTTTATTAGCAAATTTAGCCATCAACAGCATAAGGGTTAACGACCAACTGTTTACAGGTGTCTCGTTTTGACTCTTCTACCTGTTGTTCTGATTGGCAGGTTTTATTGATGCAAGCTGTAAAAATTAACTCACCACGTCTGACTTGGAACTGTACTTGCATTCGGTGATACATTCCAATGCCAGCCACTTTACGGGTAATTTGGCGTGCTTATCCTCACTCGCGTAGTAATCTTTGTCATAGATGTCACGTGACAAACCAAAATCGGCAACCTTCACCACCTCGTGTTCATCAACCCTGGAATATAGGGTGCGAAGTACAGTACTTGCAGTATGGCGAGTTACACAGCAAAAAATACAGCAAATGGTCGATGAATATTTCGGTCCACCTTTTGCTGTCTGTTTGGGCATAAACGGTTGACAGATATATTGGTCAAAGAATGTTCCTGTGCACTATGTGTGCACTATGTGTGCACTTAAACATTTGTGCACTAAGCGTCAATCGAACATTTGTGCACAAACGGTTGACGAATATTTCGGTCGACCGTTTGCAATCCGTCTGTGCACAAACGGTTGACGAATATTTCGGTCGACCGTTTGCTATCCGTCTGTGCACAAACGGTTGACCGATATATCGGAACGAAATGGGATTATTTTGTATGAAAATCAAGAAAATAACACTTTAGGAGAATAAAAGCAATTCTCACAGGAAAAAAGCCTTACATTGGACAGCAATTGAATGACCGATGTGTTAGTGCACAAACGTTTGCCTGGGCAGATTTATATCCGTTTGTTGTCCGGACAGCGGTCAAACCGTTTGCTGTTCGCTTGTTGTCTATTTGCTGTCCGAAACTTTTTGCTGTGCATGGGACATAACTCACCACTTGAATTAATGGTATCAACAATTGTTTTTCTTCTTGGAATAGATTACTTAAGAAGATACAGGGTAATAATCTCATTATGAATATTACGTCATATGAACAACTTTAACTGCATATCACCTTTTTCGATATCAATAATGCAATGCAATACGGTTGATATAAGCACGAATATATCTATTCTTCTGAAATATAAGGTAAACATCGGTGAAGGTCAAGAAACGTTCGGGCTATGCTGACTCAGTGCTGTTTAAAAAAGCTTACATGCTGACCCAGGTGGGAGGCCGATAAGTGCCCACACATCCAAAGACCTTGTTCTACGATGGTGCAGGTGTGAACGGCAGAAAAAAAAATTAAAATCTTTTCCGCTGTTTTTCTGGATTTTTCCAAAATCAGCAGATAAAAAATATATATTTTTCTGCCGTTCACACCTGCTCCATCGTATTGTTCGAATGCCAGAAACGTATTTGTTTGATTAAGTTGTGATAACAATGGCAGATATTTTTGTTAAGATAGCATTAGAAGATGTCTTTGGTCATGATCATGATATCAACTTACATACAGTTCCTGGCCGCTAAATCCCTGTGAACGAACTTCTTCTCTGCTAGGTAGGCCATGCCCTCAGCAATATGGAGTCCAAACGTCAGTAAGTGCTCCAAGGTAAATGACTACTCAATAAGAAAAAAACAATCATAAAGATTCCGAACATAGCATTCGCATGTGGAATTAGGTAACACACATTTGCCTATTTGTATCTTTTCGGTACCAACGTGTAAACTATTCACATACTATACAGGCAACTCTGCTTAATCCGTACATGTGTAATCCGGATTTTCGTCTAAACCGGACAGATTGGAAGGTCCCAGTCCATTCCTTTACATATAATTCCTATACGCATGATCCGGATTTTGCCTAATCCCGACAGAAATTTAGGATCCACATCAGTCCGGATTAAGCAGAGTTGCCTGTATTTGAATAAATAAAACTTACAATAGATGTATGGTATATGATGTGACTGCTGACCCAGTTGTACCCAGAAAGCACACACGGTCTAACGGTTTCGAACGAATCTCTCAATAATAGTAATATGAAAATATGTAGATTTGGAAGGATTTTAAACCAATCAGGTCAATGCATTTCTGACAGTGTATCTCGATAAGATGCTTCTATATGTATCTAACCACATGTACAATGCCGACATTTAAATCCTGCACCAAATGCGTGGGAACCCCGAACGCACGTCCGATTACCACACAGTTTCCTGGGAATGGATGCATGAATGCCCTCACAACTAAACAGAGCTTTGATAAGAAAGCAACGTGAGTTTGTTATCCATGGTGCAACCAGGCACTGACAGACGTCCTGTTGACTGGTGCAAGAATTAAATGTCTGTACCGTACAACCAGGTACTGGCAGACGTCCTGTTGACTGGTGCAGGAATTAAATATCTGTAACGTACAACCAGGTACTGGCAGACGTCCTGTTGACTGGTGCAGGAATTAAATGTCTGTACCGTACAACCAGGTACTGGCAGACGTCCTGTTGACTGGTGCAGGAATTAAATGTCTGTACCGTACAACCAGGTACTGGCAGACGTCCTGTTGACGGGTGCAGGAATAACATGTCTGTACCGTACAACCAGGTACTGGCAGACGTCCTGGTGACTGGTGCAGGAATTAAATATCTGTACCGTACAACCAGGTACTGGCAGACGTCCTGTTGACTGGTGCAGGAATTACATGTCTGTACCGTACAACCAGGTACTGGCAGACGTCCTGTTGACTGGTGCAGGAATTACATGTCTGTACCGTACAACCAGGTACTGGCAGACGTCCTGTTGACTGGTGCAGGAATTACATGTCTGTACCGTACAACCAGGTACTGGCAGACGTCCTGTTGACTGGTGCAGGAATTAAATGTCTGTACCGTACAACCAGGTACTGGCAGACGTCCTGTTGACTGGTGCAGGAATTACATGTCTGAACCGTACAACCAGGTACTGGCAGACGTCCTGTTGACTGGTGCAGGAATTACATGTCTGTACCGTACAACCAGGTACTGGCAGACGTCCTGTTGACTGGTGCAGGAATTAAATGTCTGTACCGTACAACCAGGTACTGGCAGACGTCCTGTTGACTGGTGCAGGAATTACATGTCTGTACCGTACAACCAGGTACTGGCAGACGTCCTGTTGACTGGTGCAGGAATTACATGTCTGTACCGTACGCGTCCAGATGGAAATGGTTTAGTGATGACACAAGAGAAAACGGTAAAAACTTCTACATGGCGTTTTGTTCACCTTAAAAAAATGTCATCATAGCTATGAAAATATTAAAGAACCACAGTTAATAATTATATTTTACATACATTCAGAGAATTATTTCGTCATAGTATAGATAATGCTAATTCTATCCTGAACTTTTACGTTTGCATGAATGAAACAGTATTATATCAGATTATTGAAATTGTAGTTTAGAAGGCTGTGTGAAGAGGTTTGCACTGCAATTGTTGGGTCTGACACAGTGCCGACATTGAATTCCTGCACTAAATGGCCAGAAATACACGCCTGCACTCCCGATTGTCACCCAGTTGCCTGGGCATGGATGCATGGAAGATCTCACAACCGAACGTAACTTTGATTCACAAGCTACATGTACTTGGTTTATTTTTTGACATGTTATCGACGGGTGTTTGTACAAGCAGGCACTGGCAGACGTCCGGTCGACTGATTGACAGGTGCAGGAATCAAATGCCTGTACTGCATATTCCTGTCGCACTACCATAGGAATGAATGTTTACCTTGGTGGGTAGTTTTAGGTATTTTCGCAGATCACCATTGACCATAAGTGGCAGTACTACCATGGGAGTTCCATACTCATCCACGGTGACCCCCAGCAGCGTCAGAACGTTCTGGTGGGAGAAGTCTCGCATCAGCATACCTTCCTTAAGAAACGCCTCGATCACCTCGAGGTCCAGATCAGCGGCTGGAATAAAGTAATTGAATACAAAAGACTTAACCAACATTTACAATCATTTGACAACACCACAGAGATGTTGCATTTGTTTTATTATAGCGAACCACATACCACACAGTCTTGTGATATCCTCCTCCCTCACTTCCTTAAAGCGGCCTGTTTAAGGTGATGGGTACCATTGCAAGCCAGTTAAAAGCCCTGTCCCAAAACACACCTCAAAGCAGCATAATCCTATAACTAGGTGTATCTCCAGGTTCCTGAGTGTTATCAGGTAGAGAATATCATCGCCACCTGTCATTATTCAATCCATATTCTGTTTTATTTCAAAATTTACAACTTTTTTTTCAAATGACATATTCTCATTAATTACGCAGGTGATGGTTACTGCAGGTTCAGAGTTACTTTAGGGATATCATTGACTATGCCCAATAAAAAGTATTTTTTTTATTTTTTACCCCTGAAGATTTTTACAGGCCATAACATTGAAAATTCTAGTGAGAAATCTCGTGTGTGGAGGCATGGGAACCCCTTTGATAGTAGTGGACATACCTCGCTGATCACTCCTGAGCACTCGAAACAAAAGAGAGTTGCACAAAGATACACATCGACGATCTCAAGACAATGGGTTGTGGTCAGGAGGCTATAAATAGGTGCTAGCTATGAGCACGGGAGGTTACCAAGTGAAGTTGGTATGGAGATTTCTAACTAAAATTTTCAACGTTATGGTCTGTAAAAATCTTCAGGGGTAAAAAATCAAAAAAATACTTTTTATTGGGCATAGTCAATGATATCCCTAAAGTAACTCTGAACCTGCAGTAACCATCACCTGCGTAATTAATGAGAATATGTCATTTGAAAAAAAAGTTGTAAATTTTGAAATAAAACAGAATATGGATTGAATAATGACAGGTGGCGATGATTTTCTCTACCTGATAACACTCAGGAACCTGGAGATACACCTAGTTATAGGATTATGCTGCTTTGAGGTGTGTTTTGGGACAGGGCTTTTAACTGGCTTGCAATGGTACCCATCACCTTAATGGGGGAAAAGGGCTCCTTATAGCTTATATAGCTCAGGTTAACACAGGTAGCCAACAGTTTTGACAAATGGCTCTCGTCCAATAGGATACGAGTATCCTCACCTGAGGTATAATAATTAAAGTTGTCTTCCTGTCTTCCTGCCTTTTGTACCCTGGATATCATAAAATGGTTACCCCCTTTAGTTAAGTTATTTGAAGCTCTCTTTCAGTGCAACCAGTCAGTTCAATACATCTTGTATACGTTTCCTTTGGTTTCTTTTGTTTTTAATCTAACCCATAGTTATCATATGCTGTTACTAATATTGAACAAGAAATCCAAGGTTATGGAAATAATCACCAGAAAGGAGAAAAAACAATAAAGATGAAAAATAAAGTCTTCGACTATGGATTTTAGTTCACTATAATTTCTTTCTACAACTGGCTTTTTTTGGCAGCGATGTATACCATTGGCACACGCCACATGCCTCAGATACAGTACAGACATTTAATTCCCGCACCAGTCGACCGTACGTCTGTTAGTGCCTGGTTGTACAAACATCCATAAATAATATGTCAAATAAATAAACCAAACATATTAATGACACACGAAGTTTGTGAATCAAAGCTACGTTCAGTTGTGAGGTCATCCATGCATCCATACTCAGAAAACTGGGTGGCAATCGGGCGTGCGGTCGTTTATTATGCCTGGGCCGCCCGCGCATTTAGTGAAGGAATTAAATGTCGGCACTGTAGGAGGCAGATACGCTGCCCTGTGCAGAGGATGGACATGGCAAGCATTCATCTGGCAATGCGCAAGACAGATCGGTTATGGGGCAAGCGCCATGAAATAGTCGCAACGCTATAATAGGGCAATCTTAACCCTTCCAATGCTGAGGCTACTTTCGCCCAAAGCACACGGACGCAAATATTTTTTGAAAAACATTTAATCCATGTCATGTCAGTATTCATTAGAAGAACACTCACTGAGTACTTCCAGGTGAGTACCCATGTGCCAGGGTTTCAGTCATATTCAGTTTTTTTACGTCATTTTCTTTCGGCTAAATTAGCCACCAGCAGCAATGGGAAATTCATTCCATACTCTTACAAATCTTATTTTCAAAAGATTCAATAGCAAAAAGTTGTTATGTCACTTTTGAATTACCAAAATATAATTTTCTTTTGCATATCCAACCCAAGGTTTATTCCTTTTAATAAAAGACACTTCAGATTTTAAACAGAAGCATAGTATATCATTACCTTTGAGTGTTTTGATTGCGACTCGTTGTTCCACATGACTATATCTGTCTCCAGAGGCTCGTAGTGTTCCTTCATAGACGCAGCCAAACTGACCTGCAATAATGAAAAGGACGCATATATGTAATACTAATGCTGGTTCTTGTTTAATGTTTACAAATATATCTCTAACGTGTGTCGATGATAGACAATCATACAAACTCTTTTTCGAATTCATGAAAGCTATTTCGTTATGAAAAGAACTAGAGAAATTAGTTTTAAAAGAAATATTAATAAATACCTGTAATCATTTGACTAGGGCAAGACACTGGATGAATAGAAACAAAGTATATACATGTATGGTTGATATATTAGTAACAGAATGGGATAAGGTTTATAAGTCACTAAAATATGTGTAACAGGAATATGTTCTCATGATGACTGGTATACGTTAAATGTGAAACTCTTAGATATGGTCAAAGGCTTATGAGACAAAGGCGTTCAACTTTGCCGAAACGGCTATAATGTCAATAAACACTGTAACCAAATTCTTTTAAGGTATAAAAATAGCCAACACCCCAGCTCAAAGGCCAGTACTTTTATTGCCTTTTAACGACATTAACGACTTTTAGCGACCACCGGCTGGTAACATGAAGCATTCCCCTCCAGTTCTCCCCCTGAAGCGTCCCATGCATACAAGAACTGGGTTCTATTTATAGATTCTCCTGGCCACAGACATATGGACTCATCTGGTAGAAGTTGAACGCCTTTGTCTCATAAGCCTTTGATATGGTACATAACATTTCAGAGACTTTTTGTGTTGGAATTGAATTATTAAGTTATGATGGACAATATATGAGGGATTGGTCTTGCCAAGATAACTATTATAATTACTGTATTATTGTTTTGCCATGTCAGGATAAAATAGAAATCATCTCCTTGAAAATAAAAAGTATTGTTGATATTGATATGTAATCGTTAGAACATTTTTTCGTTCGTTTTCCTGACGGATACTAACATGTTATATTTCCTCTTTTAAACAGACTCGTTTTGCTCTTCTGTGCCATATTTGGTGGAAAGGGCGCTATATCAAATATCAATTATTATTAATTATTATATTATATGTCATGTCTCGTTATTTGTAAATCCTGTCACTGTCGAAACAAAACCACAAATACTTAACACACACTTGCTATTTCTCAAAGCAAGTATGTTCCGAAAGCTACCCTTACTCTTGCGTATGGGAGCGAGATATGTACTGCAACTTGTTGCTTTCTAGACACACACACACACACACACACACACACACACACACACACACACACTTATATTTCCCTCACTGTAATTTCCCTAACCTACCGCTCAAAAGGAATCACACAATTACTGCACTTAGTTTTTTAATGTGTATGCATACATACACATACAGTACCGACATGTAATTCCTGCACCAGTCGACCGGATGTCTGCCAATGCTTGGTTGTACAAACACCCATGGATAACATGTCAAAAAATAAGCCAAGCACATCAATGACGCGAATAAAAGCTATCGTCAGTCTGACTTGAGTTGGCTAACCGCTTTTTTTCCCCACAAAAAGTTCGTTTTTGCCTTCTAAACTTGGCAAACCTCTTAGGAGCACTACTGCGTGTATGTATAAACATGCTTTTTGTCTCAACTCCGCAAAATGTTGATGTTTGCTCATTAGGTCCCATTGTAAAATTTGTGGGAAAAAAGAGGAGAAAGCGGTTAGCCAACTCGAGTCAGACGGACTATATACGTTTAGTTGTGAGGTCTGGGACGTCTGGTCGTATACATGCCCAAGAAACTGGGTGGCAATCGGGCGTGCAGTCGTGTATTATGCCTGGGCTGTCCATGCATTTAGAGCAGGAATTTGATGCTGGCACTGTACCTACCTTTCCCCAGTATGTTTCCCAGTACTACCCTCTCATAAGGGATCAGAGAAGTCTTCACCAACGCCTTGAGCTCTTGGTTGTCCAGCCAAGCAAAGGCGCTCTGATTGGACAGCTGTCTGCGCGCGAGCTTCTCCTCCATAGCAATGCATTCTGGGATACCATTGTCAATTCCATCCGTGGACGACTCCTCGTCATCGTTCTCGTTCTCGTCGTGGGTGCATCTTTTTCTGAGGAAGATGACGACGATGATGACGATTCCAAGGACGACTAGACCAGCTAGGCCGCTGTAACCAGCCTTCATATCCACAGAAGTGTCATCGGATGTTTTGTTAGGCGTAAGGAGAGTTGGGTCTATACCTGAATTCATTGTATCTGTGAATGAAAATATTAAAGTTAAGTTGACCCTTCACTACCTCAATAATCATAACATTCAAGTGCCTAACCGTTCACATCTCGAGGGTAAAAGGGTAGAAATGGTCTGATACAAATTGAATTATCTTGAAATATAAAGCAATATTTTGAGAATTGCTTGACTATAATCGGCTGTTCTTGTTAGGTTCCACAATTCCTCTTCAAGCTTTTTATACGTTGCTGGAGGTTTTTATACGTTGCTGGAGGTTTTTATACGTTGCTGGAGGTTTTTATACGTTGCTGGAGGTTTTTATACGTTGCTGGAGGTTTTATGCATTTGTGAGGCCATTTTTCTCACGCGACGTGGAAATTGGTCAAAAGAGAATCTGCTGCAAATTCATTTCAAATAAATTTTCTGTTTCTTCTTCTTCTTCTACTACTACTACTACTACTACTACTACTACTACTACTACTACTACTACTGCTGCTGCTGCTACTACTACTACTACTACTACTACTACTACTACTACTACTACTACTACTACTACTACTACTACTACTACTACTACTACTACTACTACTACTACTACTAATCTTGCTGCTACTACTACTACTACTACTACTGCTGCTGCTACTACTACTACTACTACTACTACTACGACTACTACTACTACCGCTACATAACAGGGAGACCATGATATTAAGTATAGTATGCAATTCCCCTATTACTCTCTTCAGCATGTTAGCTATGTAGCTAGGCATGATAATTGCCCTCGTTTTTTGTAAATGACGATAGTGCGCAGAATGGTAACAATGAGAGGATATCATTGAATCAATTGCATATTTTCCTCTGCGGCCTAACACATATAATAACGGACATGGACAATCAGGTCTGGTTGCTATTTGTTCTAGTTAGCAGAGTTAGTATCAAACAGGAATGAAATAGGGCTTGCTGTGTAACGAACAAAATCTTTATTTTATTTTAATGCACTGAACACGTCCCTTTATACATAGTGAACAACAACAATTTATAATTTTAGGTTTGTAAGGAGGCTTACAAGTAGCGATTTTTGTAATTCTATTTCAAATACTATTATGAAAAATCATTATTTTGAAGCATATTGTTTATACTCACTATTGGTAGTGTTACTGACGTTATCGTAAATATCATAGTAAAATTTACCAAATGAAAATGTGAAGGTCTAATTAAGCTTTTGCAATATTTAAAGAATAATGAAATAATCGATAAACTTAAAGATAATGTTAATGGTTTTCAGATGTTATATTCATTTAGTCACTTTGACTATGTGGTAAATGTTTTGAGTTTTTTCACATGTACTAACTGCAACTTAGTTTAGAAATGATGTCGTAGCAACAACATTCAATTGTAACTGTTATTGTTGTTATTGTATGGTTTGTGGAACTTTCCCAATATGAAGGTAATAGTTTACATGTACGAATTGGGCTTGTTCACTTTTATTACAAATGCCACATAATGATCAGGCATCGAATGATAAAAGAATAGGCATAAGAAAATATATGTATAATAACCTTCCTATCAGACCAGCTTGAGTGTAGCACAACGGGCAGAATGACGTTTTATCCTAAAATCTCTATCGACCCTTTAATCTGTTCGAGGAATTAGCGTTTCATAACTACATATATAATATGACCGCCTTCGTTGACCATATTTGGTTTAAAAGACCATTTATGTACGATTTTCTAATATGACAACTACTTTTCATTAACGCTTTCCTAATTGATTTTTCATTTAACTTCAAAGTAAATTATTGGTAATTGAAATGAAAATTTATCCAGTCTGAGCTCACCTTTCTGTAGAGGATTCCTCTTGTTGGGTATAGCACCATTTCCATCTTCTCCATTGGAAAAACTGAGCCGAGGGGCGGAAAACCTTGCGTCATAATCATACATTGGATATTTGGACATAAATGATAAGCGGAGATATAAGTTACAAGGAACTATTGTGATGCTCGGAAACACAGGCGGTTAGCGTGAATAAGGTCACTTCCCTAACAAGGACGGAGGAAACAGATCGTATAACAATCTCCTCGCACAAGCTTAACCCTAAATGAATAAAACAATGGATTGGTCGCCACAGACCAATTACCATATTTCTCATATTGAAGCCCTGGACACACATAATCACGCAGAATCTAGTCTCAGTGTGACGTCACTAGGGGACATAGATCAATGACTGGGCTCACGTATTTGTGTATACATCATAGAGGAGGTTGCTCACAACATACGCAGAACCAACGCACCTCTTGATTGGCCCTCGTCAACAACTGGGTTATGAGTCAGGCTGATGAGTGAAATCTGCTGGTTGCATATCCGGTGATCGACATTCGTCATTTAACCTAAAGTTTCTCGCGCACGCAACCATTTGATGTATCTAGTAGTAGTAGTAGTAGTAGTAGTAGTAGTAGTAGTAGTAGTAGTAGTAGTAGTAGTAGTAGTAGTAGTAGTAGTAGTAGTAGTAGTAGTAGTAGTAGTAGGAGTAGTAGTAGTAGTAGTAGTAGTAGTAGTAGTAGTAGTAGTAGCAGCAGTAGCAGTAGCAGTAGTAGTAGTAGTAGTAGTAGTAGTAGTAGTAGTAGTAGTAGTAGTAGTAGTAGGAGTAGTAGTAGTAGTAGTAGTAGTAGTAGCAGCAGTAGCAGTAGCAGTAGTAGTAGTAGTAGTAGTAGTAGTAGTAGTAGTAGTAGTAGTAGTAGTAGTAGTAGTAGTAGTAGTGTTTATTGACAAAGTCATACAACATGAAAGATACATTTACACAAATTCACGTAAATGGTGTAACGAAAGGGAAGCAAGACGACATGTAAATACTCAGCAACACTTAGAAAAACGTTACAGAGAAACAGAACGAAAACAAAAACAAAAAAACTACAAAATTGATACACCTTCTATACAAAAATCCAGGTAAAACCTAACTGGTACAAAGAAATGGCTTTATTTCGGGTAGATCCCCCTCTAAGTGCATTAGAAAGGATAAGTAATTCACCATTGAGGGCGAAACCAGTGTTTGCAATCATTAGCCCAAGAAGTGGGGCATTATGGATTATTTTTTTTGACTATGTGTGCAAATATCAAGGTAAAAAAACACGTGGAAATGTTCACTTCGAGTATATGGCAATGAAGAGCAAATAGACTCTGAAACATCTGCAAAACTATTGCAAATTTGAACGCTCTTGTGATATATGATTCGATGCTGTCAGCAGTTGAAGTTACTTCATTTGTATGCGGATTGCGGAGTGCAAATATGTTCTGACATCTGTAAATATAGTAGTATTTGATAAATATTTGAAGAGGGTGTATTTAACCCAACGGGACCAAAACATTTTATCTAAAAAAAAAGGTTCGATATAAATGTATTTCCATATTTTTCAGACGACGTGCACGTTCTGGATGAGTAAGGGTCAATCCATTTTATTTCGACTGCACAGATGATCTGACAACTTTAAATATATCTCATCAAATAGAATAATATTTGTAAAATATTTGAAGAGGAATCTTTGAACATGTCAGGAACAGCAACTTTCAGTCAAATAGTTCTCATCGTTTTACTTGGTTATCGAGATATTTTAATACAGGCAACTCTGCTTAATCCGGACTGATGTGGACCGTACATTTCTGTCCGGATTAGGCAAAATCCGGATTATGCGTATAGGAAGTATATGTATAGGAAGGGACCGGGACCTTCCAATCCGTCTGGTTTAGACGAAAATCCGGATTACACATGTCCGGATTGAGCAGAGTTTCCTGTATTGGTGTCAGACCATGTGTACGCACCATACGTAAAAGGGATAATTGCGTGGCTGGTCCAAGTGGATCTGACAACTTTAACTATAACTCGTCAAATAGAATAATATTTGAAATATATTTGAAGAGGAATCATATAACCTATCACGAACAACAACTTTCAGTCAAATAGTTTTCATCTTTGCGCTTAGTTATCGAGTTATGTCAATCGTTGTCAGACCATGTGTACAATATCCAGACGTAAAAGGGTTAATGTCGTGCCTGGTCTGAGTGCATCTCTGCAAGGAGAGTATTGCAACACCAAAAAACATAAAATCCTTCCTGTTCAGAGGGCGTGTAGGGGTTCCCTCTGCAGACAAACACGTATACACACAGGTCGAACGAGTGGTAAGTAGCAGTATGTTTCCATGTTTGATTTTTTATCATTACGAAAAAAAACGCATTTTTGCACCTAGCACGTAATATGAAAAAGAAGCCAAGAGAGCCAATAACTAAGCAGATGATAGATATGCTATCCTTAAGTGTTGATTCTTTACGGAGAAAAGGGTTGGTTTCCCTTGTGAATGTAGAAACTTTACACCCGGACGTACGCATGCTCTGGGCAATGGATCTGCATAAATCATAGGGTACTAAAATGTCGACATCTGCACAGGCATGTTGTAATTCTTTACGCAGTTACGTAGATGTAGTAAATGTGTAGCGGGCCTGGTTTCCATCGTTAAGAGGCAGGGATTGGTAACAAAAGATACATCGGCTATGCAAGAAAAACTACGACAACGTAATGCACACTTTTCTAATCATTTAAAATTACAAATACACAATATAAAAAATTCCTACTACACCATCGACGGTGACACAACATTATATTTGGATATCTATGAAATCACAACTACGACAACGTAATGCATTCTAGTCACTGAATATTGCGAATACACAATATACGACCACGTAATGCATTCCAGGCATTGGAAATTGCTAAGACAGAATATAAAAACTCCTCTTTCGAAAAAGCATGCGGAGAGTGGACCTCAGCCCATGTATATATATATGTCATGACACAGATTGAAATTGGTAAGGATTTTAAATTGTGTCGACACAGATTAGAATTCTAATTTGTGTCGACACAAATCACGATTTCAATTTGTTACCAGGTTTTAGCTGACACAGATTAGAATTTTGATTTGTTACCACCCAATTTTAAATTGTGTCGACACAGATCTAAATCCTAGCAAGGATTTTAATTTGTGTCGACACAGATCTAAATCCTAGCTCAGTATTAATAGAGGAGTGGTAAGGATTTTAATTTGTGTCGACACAAATCTAAATCCTAGCTCAGTATCAAAATTAATAGAGGGGAGGTAAACATTTTAATTTGTGTCGACACAAATCTAAATCCTAGGGTTAGTATCAATGAAGGGGAGGTAAGATGAGGGAAATGAGCAGACTAAACCCCCTTTGGTAATTTTATAACAAAATAATCTTATTCTTTGTCTTTGTCAACATAAATTGAATTCCTTACCTCCCCTTCATTGATACTTGTGTCAACATAAATTAAAATCCTTGCTTCCCCTTCATAGCTTGGATTTAGATTTGTGTCAACCCAATTTAAAATTGAGTGGTAACAAATCAAAATTATAATCAGTGTCGACACAAATTAAAATCCTTACCTCCCCTTCATTGACACTGAGCTAGGATTTAGATTTGTGTCGACACAAACTAAAAATCTGTACTTCCCTTCATAGCTAGGATTTAGATCTGTGTCGACACAAATTAAAATCCTTACCACCCCTCTATTAATACTGAGCTCGGATTTAGATCTGTGTCGACACAAATTAAAATCCCTACTTCCCTTCATAGGTAGGATTTAGATTTGTGTCGACACAAATTAAAATCCTTGCTTCCCTTCATACCTAGGATTTAGATCTGTGTCGACACAATTTAAAATTGGGTGGTAACAAATCAAAATTCTAATCTGTGTCAGCTAAAACCTGGTAACAAATTGAAATCGCGATTTGTGTCGACACAAATTAGAATTCTAATCTGTGTCGACACAATTTAAAATCCTTACCAATTTCAATCTGTGTCATGACATATATATATATATATATATATATATATATATATATATATATATATATATATACATATATATATATATATATATATATATATATATATATATATATATATATATATATATATATATATATATATATATATATATATATATATATATATATATATATATATATATATATATACTTAGTATATATATACTAGTATATACGTATATAACTATGTACATACATATATATGTACATACATATATTTGTACATACATATATATATATATATATATATATATATATATATATATATATATATATATATATATATATATATATATATATATATATATATATATATATATATATATATATATTCATATATATATAAATATATATATATATATATATATATATATATATATATATATATATATATATATATATAGATATATATATATATATATATATATACATATATATATATATATATACATATATATATATATACATATATATATATATATATATATATATATATATATATATATATATATATATATATATATATATATATATATATATATATATATATATATATATATATATATATACATACATAATCCTGCATGCTGTGTTCAGGTCAGGCATGAATAACAATGCGTCTGGCCTTAAAGTAGGTTATGGGTGGGTATTAAGGACACAATGGTTCCGTGGTAGCACCCGTTCCGGGACAACTGGGTAGCATGATGTACTGTGGCACACAAGGGCTGCGTAAACAGATACCACATTGTGTGCTCAGGTCAATAGGCAGCTGTCGTGGCACTGAAGGCCACAGTTATGCCGCCATAGTCTCGGATAAAGGGCTCCACGTAACCATTCTATTGTTTATTTGCTATCTGTGTGGTATGCTGGCTCTTTCTGCTGTTTAGAGGCTTTATAATGGTTGCTCAGTTGACATTGGTGGAAAAAAATATTTTTTCGTCACTTTTTCTGCAATATTGTGGCAAAGTCGTTGCAAGCCAGTTTTAACTGGTGGACACATGTAAGTCCATTATTTGATTTGTAGTTATATATATATATAGACCCTGAATACCCACATGCTTCTCATTCACAGAATACTGCAAATCACTTAAACAGGGCGTGAACATTATATAGCGCAATTACAGTACTGGCCTGGATAGCGTGATCTAGGTATAGCGCTGAACGGGAACAGCAGCAACAAGTTCAATTACGAATTTAATAAGGACGGAGATTTTTATCTTATTGTTACCGCTATATTTAAGTGATTTACAGATTTACAGTATCAGAAGTAACGAAGATCCAGTTGTATAGTGTGTGACTCCTAAAGTAAGCATTTATGGAATTCCATAAATGATTTATGGAATTCCATAAATGATTTATGGAAATCCATAAATCATTCATGGAATTCCATAATTAATAAATGTATTTATGGAATTCCATAAATCATTTATGGAATTCCATAAATGATTTATGGAATTCCATAAATCATTTATGGAATTCCATAAATAAATGGTATTTATGGTTTTCCATAACTCATTTATGGAATTCCATAATTAAATGACAATTATGGAATTCCATAAATGATTTATCGAATTCCATAAATGATTTATGGAATTCCATAAATCATTTATGGAATTCCATAAATGCTCACATTTATGGAATTCCATAAATGATATATGGAATTCCATAAATGATTTATGGAATTCCATAAATGCTTACTTTAGGGCACTTCGGCTTGCCATAGACTCCGATATTGCAGATATTTTACTTTTTAATAGACCTATTAAAAAGTGAAAAAAACTTTCAGGAAATTGTAATTCTAACATTGTGCTACGTATATAAGCGCCTAATGATATCCTAAGTATGTGTTTAGTTTAGAAGTTGAAACCATTATGCATGCCTTTGTTGAATGTTCTCACGTAGTTAATGTATGGAGACAAGTGGAATTATTGATCAGGAAACATATAGACAAATATTATAAACTGTCAGATGTTGAAAATATATTTGGTGCAGATGTGCAAAAACCAACCATTAATGCAATAATTATGGCCACCAAAGAGGTTATTTATATATATATATTCATGTAAAAAGAATTCTCTTTAATCAGATGATAAAAGAAAGGACTTCTATAATGACAGGGGCTGAAGAAGTCAGTTTTTCCCAAAAATGGGACCCTATAGAACAGGAGTTACTAATTTCTTAATATCACTTTAGAGTGATTGTGAGTGAGGTGAGGTTACATATATTCGCGATATTATTGGTCTTGTAATCAAATTGTATTATTATTACATGCTCGATAATCATCTTTGTTTATTACGGATTATCTTTCTGAGTTGAATTGTATTTCTGAAACTTTTGAAATAAAATTATGTTGAGAGGCAATAAAAAACATCTGCTTTGCAGAGAATTATATAAAAAAAAGTATGTATTTATGGTAAATTCCACCATCAGTTGATAACAAATTCATCAGGATCTTGACCCCTCTGTTCAGAATGCGATTTTATTAATTTACCTGCTTAGTGTGTAACATCGTGAGAGAACAAGGGGAAATACAATACAATATCATACCACGACTTTGTAGTATTCTTTTGTGCATTTTCACTCTCACCCATAGGTATTGTGCTACAAGACCACGATGGAGGAAGAAAAAATAAACCCTAACCCCACGAACCGTGAAAACGACGATGGATACATTGTGGCATTTAAGGTACAACCCTTGATTTGAACTATTTTCGGTATAACTATTTTCTTGGGTGAACCGAGTAAAACCCTTTTAAATTGGACCGCATAGTACGTATATCATTAATATGTAATTTAATCAATCAGTGTTCGAAATGTAACACTTCCTTGTGGAGGGTTGCTTCGAATACTAGTAGATTGATTCCATTGTTAGTATTGCGCTGTATAATGTCCTTGTTACAAGCATAAAATATAGTGCGTAATCTAAGAGAAATTATGCATAAATGGAGATAACAATTTTAACGTTCATAAATCGTTTTTGATTTCTAATAAGACAACGGGTGTTAGATGTGTTTATTGCTCTAATTCTAAATTCTTAATGTATTCATTATATTTTCAAATTTCACGTGAGCCAGAGATTCCCAATGCTCTAATTACAAATGTATGATTTATTCATAACTTCTCTCTTTAACAGACCATACCGCTAGACGGGGAGGAGGCTGAGGCGGCCCGCTCCAGGGACGGCGGTAGAGATGACAGCGGTACGGTAATCCTGCCAACTGTGGCAAGAAAGACGACCAAGAGAAAGAAAGGAGCTCTCCGTACAGAACTGGAATATACCGTAGAGGACGTCCCTCCATGGTATCTCTGCATGTTTTTGGGCTTCCAGGTAAGGCTTCTTTTGTATGTATGTTTATTGACTGTAAATTGTTTTTTACAAAAACCAAACATTAACATATATATGAAAGAATAAAAAACAAGAAATGAAGAAAAGGGTGGTAGTTACATAGATCGATCATTGGTGTACTTAGATGAATAAAGGAATGAATATGTAGCGAGAGACCAAGCACTATATGCCCTAATATAAAGTGCAGGCCTGGCCTCTGGACTAAGAACGACGTCACTAGGAGACAAAAGACCAATGAGGGCAATCGTTTACATTACACAGAAACTTGCGCGCCGATATGCGCAGAACGCGATTTTGGGCTATTCTTCGCAGCCAGCCTGTTCAGATGAACCGGCTGGTTTCATATGCACTTGTTTATATGTATCTAAGTTGGTGTGCAATAAAGTCATAACCACGTGGTAGGCGTGCTTACAATGCTGTGAGTTGAATCCAGGAACATTCCCCATTAGTTACATTTATATAACAAGTTACCTTAAAAAGCTTATTGTCAACATTTTGCATTTTGAAACGTATCCTTGTCATCATTTTATATATGTTTGGGGATTTGGGTTTATAAGTAACCCTTCCTTTGAAATTTGTCCTTATCATGATTTTATTTAGATTTTATATGCCATTTCACTGCCTTTCAGCATTACCTAATCATGTTTGGTGCCACTGTTGCCAACCCCCTAATTCTGGCGCAGGTGCTCTGTGTGGGAGATGATAACCTTGCAAAGAGCGAAATGATTGGCACAATATTCTTCGTCTCCGGCATATCAACATTATTACAGACTACGTTAGGAACCCGGTAAGCGATGTTATACCCAAGACAATTCATAGAAAATGTTTGACAGTGTTTTCATCTGAGTTAGATAGGTCATAGTTTACTCAATCAGCTTTAAAAACGTCAGATTTGTATGATTGCTCTAAAATGTGTAGCGTTGTAAGGTGCTGTCGTTGGTAGCTTGAAAATGAAAGGCCTCGCCGGATCTGAACCCATTAATGCTTAAACGTTTATTCCTGAAAGTGTCGTCTGGATATTATATACTTTTGACCATAACTTGGAAATAGGAAATTATGTTACAAAATAGTTCAAGGAGAGTTGATTGTAGTCTTCTGATGAACATTTCTCCTTCAAATATTTTCCCAACTATGCTTTCACCTTCAAGATTTCACCAAAATTGTCAGGCTGCTTTTTGGCCGCTGTGGGCATTAATGGGCTAAGAATATGATTGCGGTTGAAGTGCTGCTGATGGTGTCCTGTATTATTGAGATGTGATATGAAATTAGTTTCCTTTGCTGTAAGTTAGGTAAGGATGGAAGAAACGAATTGTTTTCACGTGGCTTTCAACGGCTAAGGTCATATCGCGAAGAAATTTATAAACCCGGAATCGGGAAGTAATTCTCTTCACTTCGCGAATATCTCCAAGAGGCCTTTCAATTGCAGAAGCACCATTGAGAGCGCTCCACAACGCCGCTCATTTATACAGCAATCTGGGAATACAGCAGAGACTGTAACCTGCGCACTTCGGAGGAAAACTCTCCATTTGTGTTCGAGTGTTGCTTAGCAATGTCAGAAAAAATATTACACCATTGAGTTTTATCAAAATATGTATATGGCTTTGGGATTGTTATTTAGTTTATTGACTCCTCTATTGACGTTCTAGGCTAGATCTAAACTAGCCACTCATCAACTCATTCATATCTGCAGTATACATTTGGTATGACAATTGTTAATTAAACCTGATATGATATGAAAAATATTTGAAGAGGGACTGTAAAACCAAAAGTAACAACAAATTTTTCTAAAATATTTCTGAAAATATTGCTTTGTTTTCAAACAATTTACATATGTGTCAGACCTTGAAGTCTCCCCAGATGTGAATGGGTTCATCTATACAGTGCCGACATTTAATTCCTGCACTAAATGCGTGGGCCGTCCGGGAATAATTCACGACTGCCCGGCCAGTTCCCACCCAGTATACTGGGCATGGATGACTTAACAACTGAACGTATTTTATTCGCAAGCTACGTGGGTCATTGATATGGTTGACTAGTTTCTTTACATGTAGTCCATCGGTGTTAGTACAACAAGGTACTGGCGGACGTCCGGTCGACTGGTGCAGGAATTAAATGTCTGAACTGTAGATACTAGTAATGGAATCTATAGACAATAGCAGAAACTATATACAAAAGAAAGCTATAATGCTGTTTTTCAGATTAATAAATTCAAAAAGAAAACTGAATTCTATGCTATTGCACATGCCAGTTCCGAATAATCGTAAAATACCCGTATTTCTTCTTCGAACGTCCTAATTCCATTTCAGACTTCCTATAGTGCAAGGGGGAACATTCACATTTGTGGCTCCAAGTGTTGCTATCATGAGCCTGGAAAAATGGAAGTGTCCGACTGTACAAGGTAGGGTGTGCTTTGGTCAGTCACGGTCTCTCAGACAGCTGACCAAACGGAAACTACAGTGCCGACATCTCATTCCTGCACTAAATGCGTGGGAAGCCCGGGCATAATACACGACCGCACACCCGATTACCACCCAGTTTCCTGGGCATGGATGCATGGATGACATCAAAACTGAACGTAGCTTCATTTCACAAGCAACGCATCTCATTGATGTGTTTGGCTTATATATTTGGCATGTTATGCATGGGTATTTCTACAACCAGACACTGGCGGACGTCCGGTTGACTGGTGCAGGAATTATATGTCGGCTCTGTAAGTTTCAAGAAAAGGGCGTATTTTAACTACTGGTATAGAGCATCAAATTATAATTTAAGAAAAATAATAAACTATTTGAATAATATAGTTGACAGGGTTCCCCATCCCCGCACTCTACGGCATATAAAAAACAATCCTTTTTCTAACTTTTTTATTTGTTCTTTCTGTATAACATAGAACAAAAACATAACTCGTTCAAAATTAATGGATACTCGCATCATCACCAAAAGTTAGGAAGATATCACAAGAAATCCTTTATTAGTTTTGAGTTTTTAGCTCCTGTACTTTACCCATATTAGCATAAAACTCTCTTCATTATTTTCTATCTCCGCTTTGCATTCTTCTAGACACAGTTTTGCGATGCAATATCCTTTTTACGCCATAAATGTTAAATAGCCTCTCCTTCTGTCTAGGCCTAAAAAAAGTTGTTTGTTTCCTGTAACCCTACCCTAGCAAGTTTTTATTCAAAAGAAATCCATACCCTAGAGTTTTTTCCGCCCTCCCAACTCCAATCATATTCAAAACATGCATAAAACACACATTTCTGACCAAAAAAAAATGCAAAATCGTTTTTTTTACAGACCTACCTACCCTATTTTTGTCAGACCGTTACAGGAAACAAACAATATTTTTTTCTTGGCCCTATCATTGTAAATGACGGTTTGTGTTGCCAAAATTGTTTTTCTAAAAAGCAATCCTAGGCACGGGCCGTGGTTTCTATTGTAGTTGATGCGCCAGCCCTTCGCTATACTGTAAATTATGAAAAGATTGCTTTAGTTTGATTTTTTGCATTTTTAAGCGTTTAGCCTCGAACGCAATATTAAAATTCGCAATGATTAGTGCTGCCACTTTAAATGTATAGCTGGCACTCCATGTTGCAGTCAATTCGCAAAGTTAAAAAATGTAAAAATCAAAAATTTTCTGTAAATTCACAAAATTTACTTTACACAATCTTTTGTGAATCTACAGTACTAGTAGTCATCTCCATTTCAGTTTCTCAAATCTCTTACTCCGTGACTTAAAAAGCTTTTTTGTTATGAAACAAAAGAAAACAAAAACTGAACGTTAAGAACTCAATTAAGGGCATACAAAATATGCAGAATAAATAAAAATGAAGAGGAAACGATAATTCGACTATGCCTAATAGCATATGATGCACATGTACTGTATAACTGGTTAATTTGGCGTGTACTTAAGTTGGCTTTTTTTTTCAAAAAAGTATTTTCCCTGTATTTATCTTTATATAGACATTTTTATGTGATCTTTAATTTGTCGTTGATGGGCATTCGCCAAAAAACGCCAAATTAAAAACCACGCCAAATTAACCAGTTATACAGTAGTTGGCAGATGGCGTGCAGATATTATTATTGTCTGCATACAATTTTGCTTTGCATGCATATGTATCTGCGGTGTGTTTAGATATAGAATACTTCAATATGTTTTGCAGGTGCAAAGTCAGCTATGACCACTGCAGCATCAGTATTAGCCAACATGACCGCGGCTACGATGACGACAGAGGCCACAGATTACGTCACGTATATGGTGCAAAACGTCACCAATATGGTGCAAAACGTCACTGAATCAGGTGTGGATGCCGGTGGAGATGCGGCAAGAGAGGTGTGGCAGGTCCGAATGAGAGAGGTAGGAAGACGTACTCCCACATGTTTACACAAAATCTCCATAGTTTTCCTCAAACTGTGCTTAGAATGACTGGGGTTCCGCCGTGGCCTAATGTTTACGATGCCTGTCTCCCAAGCGTGATTTGGCAGGTTTGAGGCTCCGCTGGATCCCCACAAGCGGGTTTGGCCTGGTCGCTATATAAATGTGCGGCGTTGTAGAGGACTGTCTCCGGTCCTTCTGCAAATTAAAGACCTGATTGTGAAGGAAAAGGAATTTCCGCCGTGGCCTCGTGGTTGCCATACCTGGCTCACAAGCGGAGATCGCAGTTTTTTTTTATCTCCACTGGATCCCCAAGCGGGTTGGCCTGCTCGCTATATACACGTGCGGCGTTGTGGAGGGCTGTCTATGGTTCTTCTGCAACTAAAATAACCCTTGGAACTATTCGTGAAGAGAAGGGAACTTCTTCCCGGTTCCGGGTTTCTATCTCGTCGCGATATGACTACCCAAGCCGTTGAAAGCGATGTAAAACCGCATTCCTTCCTTCTTTCACTTCTTCCTTATGAGAATGCATAATACCTGCGTATGCCTAGTTCACGCATCCAGGGACCTAGTTTGATTCCCGCTGGACTTTCCTACGCAGGTTTGCCTATGGTCTGTTTGACTCGAGTTTGGCAACCGCTTTTTCCACTTTTTTGTGGCAAAACGTGCGAGTTTGCCATCCAAACTTGACAAACCTCTATGGAGCACTACTACGTGTGTGTATAAACATAATTTTTGTCTCAACTCCGCAAAATGTTGATTTTGCTCATTAGGTCCCAATGTAAATCTACCCATTGCCAACAATCGCCAAAAGTACAAACACGCGAGATATTATTGTTGGCAATGGGCAAATTTTACAACTCTTTTTAAACCATCACGTGTATGGTATGTCCCGTTTGAAACAAATATATCGTATGCGTTTTAAAAAAGGCACTTGTTTGGTCCGTTCGAGTGATAAATTTGATATAAAGATTTTTTTCACGTACTGGTATCTTTTTCTTTGGTATTCTTTCCTCTTTTCGTAAAATATGTCTATAATATATGTTTGGCATTTTATTCCCGTCGTACACGCAAAAGGCGAGAAGGAGAACACTTTTCGGGAGAATACGCATAGCCTGACAACAAATAAAAACAATTGACAATAAACCATCGTTTGGAGGAATGTTTGATTAACAGTTAAAGGAATAGGGTAGTTAAAGGAATGGGTTGGTTAGAAATGAATTCCAAAACTGAAATTGCAGTATCTCGTCTGATGTGTGTTGTTTAATTGATGGGGGTTGTAAGTTCTGATGTGTTCTGCTTGATAGTGATTGTGTTCTGTTGTGTTATGTTTGATAGTGATTGTGTTCGGTTGTGTTATGTTTGATAGTGATTGTGTTCTGTTGTGTTATGTTTGATAGTGATTGTGTTCGGTTGTGTTATGCTTGATAGTGATTGTGTTCTGTTGTGTTATGCTTGATAGTGATTGTGTTCTGTTGTGTTATGTTTGATAGTGATTGTGTTATGTTGTGTTATGCTTGATAGTGATTGTGTTCTGTTGTGTTATGTTGTGTTATGTTTGATAGTGATTGTGTTCTGTTGTGTTATGTTTGATAGTGATTGTGTTATGATATGTTGTGTTTGATAGTGATTGTGTTCTGTTGTGTTATGTTTGATAGTGATTGTGTTCTGTTGTGTTATGTTTGATAGTGATTGTGTTCTGTTGTGTTATGTTTGATAGTGATTGTGTTATGATATGTTGTGTTTGATAGTGATTGTGTTCTGATGTGTTGTGTTTTATTCTCTCAGCTCCAGGGCGCCATCATGGTCGCCTCGCTCTTCCAGGTGTTCTGATGTGTTGTGTTTGATAGTGATTGTGTTCTGATGTGTTGTGTTTGATGGTGACTGTGTTCTGATGTGTTGTGTGATAGTGACTGTGTTCTGATGTGTTTGTGTTTGATGTGTTCTGCTGTGCTGTGTGATTTTGACTGTGTTCTGATGTGTTGTGTTTGATGTGTTATGATGTATTGTGTGATAGTGACTGTGTTCTGATGTGTTTGTGTTTGATGTGTTATGATGTATTGTGTGATAGTGACTGTGTTCTGATGTGTTTGTGTTTGACGTGTTCTGCTGTATTGTGTGATAGTGACTGTGTTCTGATGTGTTTGTGTTTGATGTGTTATGATGTATTGTGTGATAGTGTCTGTCATCGGATGTGTTTGTGTTTGATGTGTTCTGCTGTATTGTGTGATAGTGACTGTGTTCTGATGTGTTGTGTTTGATGTGTTCTGCTGCGCTGTGTGATAGTGACTGTGTTCTGATGTGTTGTGTTTGATGTGTTATGATGTATTGTGTGATAGTGACTGTGTTCTGATGTGTTGTGTTTGATGTGTTCTGCTGTATTGTGTGATAGTGACTGTGTTCTGATATGTTGTGTTTGATGTGTTCTGCTGTATGGTGTGATAGTGACTGTGTTCTGATGTGTTAGTGTTTGATGTGTTCTGCTGTATAGTGTGATAGTGACTGTGTTCTGATGTGTTTGTGTTTGATGTGTTCTGCTGTGTTGTGTATGATAGTGATTGTGTTCTGATGTGTTTGTGTGTGATGTGTTTGATGTGTTATGATGTATTGTGTGATAGTGACTGTGTTCGGATGTGTTTGTGTTTGATGTGTTCTGCTGTATTTTGTGATAGTGACTGTGTTCTGATGTGTTGTGTGATAGTGACTGTGTTCGGATGTGTTTGTGTTTGATGTGTTCTGCTGTATAGTGTGATAGTGACTGTGTTCTGATGTGTTTGTGTTTGATGTGTTCTGCTGTATTGTGTGATAGTGACTGTGTTCTGATGTGTTTGTGTGTGATGTGTTCTGCTGTTTTGTGTGATAGTGACTGTGTTCTGATGTGTTTGTGTGTGATGTGTTCTGCTGTATTGTGTGATAGTGACTGTGTTCTGATGTGTTTGTGTTTGACGTGTTCTGATGTGCTGTGTGGTAGTGACTGTGTTCTGATGTGTTTGTGTTTGACGTGTTCTGCTGTATAGTGTGATAGTGACTGTGTTCTGATGTGTTTGTGTTTGATGTGTTCTGCTGTGTTGTGTATGATAGTGATTGTGTTCTGATGTGTTTGTGTGTGATGTGTTTGATGTGTTATGATGTATTGTGTGATAGTGACTGTGTTCGGATGTGTTTGTGTTTGATGTGTTCTGCTGTATTTTGTGATAGTGACTGTGTTCTGATGTGTTGTGTGATAGTGACTGTGTTCGGATGTGTTTGTGTTTGATGTGTTCTGCTGTATAGTGTGATAGTGACTGTGTTCTGATGTGTTTGTGTTTGATGTGTTCTGCTGTATTGTGTGATAGTGACTGTGTTCTGATGTGTTTGTGTTTGACGTGTTCTGATGTGCTGTGTGGTAGTGACTGTGTTTTGATGTGTTTGTGTTTGACGTGTTCTGCTGTATTGTGTGATAGTGACTGTGTTCTGATGTGTCTGTGTGTGATGTGTTCTGATGTATTGTGTGATAGTGACTGTGTTCTGATGTGTTTGTGTTTGACGTGTTCTGCTGTATTGTGTGATAGTGACTGTGTTCTGATGTGTTTGTGTGTGATGTGTTCTGCTGTATTGTGTGATAGTGACTGTGTTCTGATGTGTTTGTGTGTGATGTGTTCTGCTGTATTGTGTGATAGTGACTGTGTTCTGATGTGTTTGTGTGTGATGTGTTCTGCTGTTTTGTGTGATAGTGACTGTGTTCTGATGTGTTCTGCTGTATTGTGTGATAGTGACTGTGTTCTGATGTGTTTGTGTTTGACGTGTTCTGATGTGCTGTGTGGTAGTGACTGTGTTCTGATGTGTTTGTGTTTGACGTGTTCTGCTGTATTGTGTGATAGTGACTGTGTTCTGATGTGTTTGTGTGTGATGTGTTCTGATGTATTGTGTGATAGTGACTGTGTTCTGATGTGTTTGTGTTTGACGTGTTCTGCTGTATTGTGTGATAGTGACTGTGTTCTGATGTGTTTGTGTGTGATGTGTTCTGCTGTATTGTGTGATAGTTACTGTGTTCTGATGTGTTGTGTTTGATGTGTTCTGCTGTATTGTGTGATAGTGACTGTGTTCTGATGTGTTGTGTTTGACGTGTTCTGCTGTATTGTGTGATAGTGACTGTGTTCTGTTGTGTTATGTTTAATAGTGATTGTGTTATGTTGTGTTATGTTTGATAGTGATTGTGTTCTGATGTGTTTGTGTTTGACGTGTTCTGCTGTATTGTGTGATAGTGACTGTGTTCTGATGTGTTTGTGTGTGATGTGTTCTGCTGTATTGTGTGATAGTTACTGTGTTCTGATGTGTTGTGTTTGATGTGTTCTGCTGTATTGTGTGATAGTGACTGTGTTCTGATGTGTTGTGTTTGACGTGTTCTGCTGTATTGTGTGATAGTGACTGTGTTCTGATGTGTTTGTGTGTGATGTGTTCTGCTGTATTGTGTGATAGTGACTGTGTTCTGATGTGTTTGTGTGTGATGTGTTCTGCTGTTTTGTGTGATAGTGACTGTGTTCTGATGTGTTTGTGTGTGATGTGTTCTGCTGTATTGTGTGATAGTGACTGTGTTCTGATGTGTTTGTGTTTGACGTGTTCTGATGTGCTGTGTGGTAGTGACTGTGTTCTGATGTGTTTGTGTTTGACGTGTTCTGCTGTATTGTGTGATAGTGACTGTGTTCTGATGTGTTTGTGTGTGATGTGTTCTGATGTATTGTGTGATAGTGACTGTGTTCTGATGTGTTTGTGTTTGACGTGTTCTGCTGTATTGTGTGATAGTGACTGTGTTCTGATGTGTTTGTGTGTGATGTGTTCTGCTGTATTGTGTGATAGTTACTGTGTTCTGATGTGTTGTGTTTGATGTGTTCTGCTGTATTGTGTGATAGTGACTGTGTTCTGATGTGTTTGTGTGTGATGTGTTCTGATGTGTTGTGTGATAGTGACTGTGTTCTGATGTGTTTGTGTTTGATGTGTTCTGATGTGTTGTGTATGATAGTGATTGTGTTCTGATGTGTTGTGTTTTATTTTCTCAGCTTCAGGGCGCCATCATGGTCGCCTCTTTCTTCCAGGTGTTCTGATGTGTTGTGTTTGATGGTGACTGTGTTCTGATGTGTTGTGTGATAGTGAGTGTGTTCTGCTGTGCTGTGTGGTAGTGACTGTGTTCTGATGTGTTTGTGTTTGATGTGTTCTGCTGTGTTGTGTGATAGTGACTGTGTTCTGATGTGTTTGTTTTTGATGTGTTCTGATGTGTTGTGTGATAGTGACTGTGTTTTGATGTGTTTGTGTTTGATGTGTTCTGATGTGTTGTGTGATAGTGATTGTGTTCTGATGTGTTGTGTTTTATTCCCCCAGCTCCAGGGCGCCATCATGGTGGCCTCGCTCTTCCAGGTGTTCTGATGTGTTTGTGTGTGATGTGTTCTGATGTGTTTGTGTGTGATGTGTTCTGATATGTTGTGTGATAGTGACTGTGTTTTGATGTGTTTGTGTTTGATGTGTTCTGATGTGTTGTGTATGATAGTGGTTGTGTTCTGATGTGTTGTGTTTTATACCCCCAGCTCCAGGGCGCCATCATGGTCGCCTCGCTGTTCCAGGTCCTCATAGGGGCCACAGGAATCATGTCCTTCCTGCTGCGCTTCATAGGCCCCCTATCGATCGCCCCCTGCATCGCCCTGGCGGGTCTGGCTCTCTTCAACGTGGCGGCCAACCTCGCCATGAAACAATGGTGGATATGCATCATGTAAGAAAGATATGATTTTTTTCATCATTTCTACATTTTTTGTCATTGATAGACGTATTCATGTTCATGGCGTGGATATGCATCATGTTAGAAAGATATGATTTTTTCATCATTTCGAATTTTTGTCATTGTATTATATTTTTTATTGTACACATCATATTGACATGAAATTACAAATACAAAATATATATGAAAACAAGCATCATAACTGAAATAACACATTAACAGTAATAAATGATAAGAACTAAACATGAAATTCAACTGAGCACAATATATGATGCAATAGTAGTTTCATGAATCTTTAAACAACCCATAGACATTACATTCATAAGTTATACGTATTTATGTTTATGCCGTGCCGTACAGTTTCATTACGGACAAATGTGGATATTTTCTTTATAATTCCTTCTCTGACTGTCTAAGCAATTGCAACTAGGTAAGTTAAAGGTGAGAGAATCCGGATTTATCAACTTTCTTATTTGCCTCCAATGGGGTTTAATAATCCGGGAGCCTCGGGTCGTATGCAGTGGTGAGAAATAGCGAATAATTAGTGCGCAATGAGTTAGACTTTTCGACATTGGGGGCAACCCTGTCTTCAACGCAAAAAGAAACTTCATAATGTATGTTTGATAAAAATGATGTAACAAGAACTGCGTTTTTCAACCCTTCCAATGCTGAGGCTACTTTCGTTCGAAGCACAAGGAAGCAAAGATTTTTGAAAACCATCTGAACCCTGTCATGTTGGTATTCATTGAATAGCTTTCGCTGAGTTTTCTCAGATAAGTACCAATGTGCCATAGTTTCGGTCATTTTAAAAGTTTTTTGCATCATTTTGTATTTGCCAAACTAGACACCAGCAGCATAAGGGTTTAGTTATAATTCATTTGAAGAAAAGTTTAAAAGGTACATTGAGGTAGTGTCGTTTCTATTCATACCAATATGAAAGTTGCAGAATTGCGGACAATTGTTTTTACACATAGCGAAAAAACAAAAATAGATAAATGAAATATAATTATTTAATGGTAGAAAAAGCGAGCTAAGTGAACATGATACTGTAAATAATTTAAATATGGCGCAAACATTATACAGCGCAATTACGGTACTGCCCTAGATAAGCGTGATCTAAGTATAGCGGTGAACGGGAACAGCAGCAGCAAGTTCAATTAAGTATTTAATAAAGACGGGGAGTTTATAATAGCGCATATGGACAGAGCGCTATTATCACTATATTATTGTTCCCGCTATACTTAAGTGATTTACAGTATTTCGTGTTTTAGGACGATCGTGCTCATCGTGGCATTCTCACAGTACACCAAGAATTTTGAAATACCATGCATTGGGTGTTCTAGAGAGAAGGGATTTCATAAAGTCAAGTTTGCCATTTTCCGACTTTTCCCTGTAAGTAAAAACTACTTATTAAGTGAATATATCTGCACGTGGATTAATTACATGCTATTGCTAATTCAATATTTTCAATCCTAATGAATATTGACGGAAATCAAAACATCTTGAGAATTCTTTCGGGTAAATCAATATATTCACCATATCAGCATACTTATGGTCTGCAACAAATGAAAATAGCGATAGGTTTGAATATCTCTAAATTTTCGAATCCAAGTGATTTGACCATTGTTATGGTTATTGTATTATGATTTGTTTCTGCAGTGATTTCACAAAGCTGCACTAAGAGTAAAGCTTGTTTAAGTATTAACCCTTCCAATTCTGAGGCTACTTTCTTCCAAAGCACAAGGATGCAAAGATTTTTGAAAACCATCTAAACACTGTCATGTTGGTATTCATTGGAAAGCTCTCACTGAGTACGCTCAGATGAATACAGTCATTTTCAGGTTGTTTGGATCATTTTGTATTAGCCAAATTACACAGCAGCACAAGGACTAAAAGAAAATCGAAATTTAAATTAGCTGAATTTGCTGATTGATTTTTTGCGTTTGAATGTCACATTGATAACTGCTATATTGTGTAACATGCCACCAGTGGTTGGAAGTATCGTAATAAAATAGAAAGTGTTTTGTGGTTTTATCATTCAGTAATACACTTTTACATTCGACTTGCTGATTGAATACTTACTATTGTAGGTGATTTTGGCGATTGTTATATCGTGGATAATCTGCATAATCCTGACTGCTACCAATGTGTTTCCGGATAATCCTGACGACTGGGGCTACGAGGCCAAGACTAGCATCAGGATAGAGGTCCTGAATGAGGCTGCTTGGTTCAGGGTGCCTTACCCAGGTAAGTATATACCCAGATAACCCTGACGACTGGGGCTACGGGGCCAAGACTAGCATCAGGATAGAGGTCCTGAATGAGGCTGATTGGTTCAGGGTGCCTTACCCAGGTAAGTATATACCCAGATAACCCCGACGACTGGGGCTACGAGGCCAAGACTAGCATCAGGATAGAGGTCCTGAATGAGGCTGCTTGGTTCAGGGTGCCATGCCCAGGTAAGCATATACCCAGATAACCCTGACAACAGGGGCTACGAGGCCAAGACTAGCATCAGGATAGAGGTCCTGAATGAGGCTGCTTGGTGCAGGGTGCCATACCCAGGTAAGAATATATACCCGGATAACCCTGACGACTGGGGCTACGAGGCCAAGACTAGCATCAGGATAGAGGTCCTGAATGAGGCTGCCTGGTTCAGGGTGCCTTACCCAGGTAAGTATATACCCAGATAACCCTGACGACTGGGGCTACGAGGCCAAGACTAGCATCAGGATAGAGGTCCTGAATGAGGCTGCCTGGTGCAGGGTGCCATACCCAGGTAAGTATATACACAGATAACCCTGACGACTGGGGGTACGAGGCCAAGACTAGCATCAGGATAGAGGTCCTGAATGAGGCTGCTTGGTTCAGGGTGCCTTACCCAGGTAAGTATATACCCGGATAACCCTGACGACTGGGGCTACGAGGCCAAGACTAGCATCAGGATAGAGGTCCTGAATGAGGCTGCTTGGTTCAGGGTGCCATACCTAGGTAAGTATATACCCGGATAACCCTGACGACTGGGGCTACGAGGCCAAGACTAGCATCAGGATAGAGGTCCTGAATGAGGCTGCTTGGTTCAGGGTGCCTTACCCAGGTAAGTATATACCCGGATAACCCTGACGACTGGGGCTACGAGGCCAAGACTAGCATCAGGATAGAGGTCCTGAATGAGGCTGCTTGGTTCAGGGTGCCATACCCAGGTAAGTATATACCCGGATAACCCTGACGACTGGGGCTACGAGGCCAAGACTAGCATCAGGATAGAGGTCCTGAATGAGGCTGCTTGGTGCAGGGTGCCATACCCAGGTAAGTATATACCCAGATAACCCTGACGACTGGGGCTACGGGGCCAAGACTAGCATCAGGATAGAGGTCCTGAATGAGGCTGCTTGGTGCAGGGTGCCTTACCCAGGTAAGTATATACCCAGATAAGCCTGACGACAGGGGCTACGAGGCCAAGACTAGCATCAGGATAGAGGTCCTGAATGAGGCTGCTTGGTTCAGGGTGCCTTACCCAGGTAAGTATATACCCAGATAACCCTGACAACTGGGGCTACGAAGCCAAGACTAGCATCAGGATAGAGGTCATGAATGAGGCTGCTTGGTTCAGGGTGCCTTACCCAGGTAAGTATATACCCAGATAACCCTGACGACTGGGGCTACGAGGCTAAGACTAGCATCAGGATAGAGGTCCTGAATGAGGCTGCTTGGTTCAGGGTGCCTTACCCAGGTAATTATATACCCAGATAACCCTGACGACTGGGGTTACGAGGCCAAGACTAGCATCAGGATAGAGGTCCTGGATGAGGCTGCCTGGTTCAGGGTGCCATACCCAGGTAATTATATACCCAGATAACCCTGACGACTGGGGTTACGAGGCCAAGACTAGCATCAGGATAGAGGTCCTGGATGAGGCTGCCTGGTTCAGGGTGCCTTACCCAGGTAATTATATACCCAGATAACCCTGACGTCTGGGGTTACGAAGCCAAGACTAGCATCAGGATAGAGGTCCTGAATGAGGCTGCTTGGTTCAGGGTGCCTTACCCAGGTAAGTATATACCCAGATAACCCTGACAACTGGGGCTAGGAGGCTAAGACTAGCATCAGGATAGAGGTCCTGGATGAGGCTGCTTGGTTCAGGGTGCCTTACCCAGGTAATTATATACCCAGATAACCCTGACGACTGGGGTTACGAAGCCAAGACTAGCATCAGGATAGAGGTCCTGAATGAGGCTGCTTGGTTCAGGGTGCCTTACCCAGGTAAGTATATACCCAGATAACCCTGACGACTGGGGTTACGAAGCCAAGACTAGCATCAGGATAGAGGTCCTGAATGAGGCTGCTTGGTTCAGGGTGCCTTACCCAGGTAAGTATATACCCAGATAACCCTGACAACTGGGGCTAGGAGGCTAAGACTAGCATCAGGATAGAGGTCCTGGATGAGGCTGCTTGGTTCAGGGTGCCTTACCCAGGTAATTATATACCCAGATAACCCTGACGACTGGGGTTACGAAGCCAAGACTAGCATCAGGATAGAGGTCCTGAATGAGGCTGCTTGGTTCAGGGTGCCTTACCCAGGTAAGTATATACCCAGATAACCCTGACAACTGGGGCTACGGGGCCAAGACTAGCATCAGGATAGAGGTCCTGGATGAGGCTGCCTGGTTCAGGGTGCCTTACCCAGGTGAGTATATACCCAGATAACCCTGACGACTGGGGCTACGAGGCTAAGACTAGCATCAGGATAGAGGTCCTGAATGAGGCTGCTTGGTTCAGGGTGCCTTACCCAGGTAATTATATACCCAGATAACCCTGACGACTGGGGTTACGAAGCCAAGACTAGCATCAGGATAGAGGTCCTGAATGAGGCTGCTTGGTTCAGGGTGCCTTACCCAGGTAAGTATATACCCAGATAACCCTGACGACTGGGGTTACGAGGCCAAGACTAGCATCAGGATAGAGGTCCTGGATGAGGCTGCCTGGTTCAGGGTGCCTTACCCAGGTAAGTATATACCCAGATAACCCTGACGACTGGGGCTACGAGGCCAAGACTAGCATCAGGATAGAGGTCCTGGATGAGGCTGCTTGGTGCAGGGTGCCTTACCCAGGTAAGTATATACCCAGATAACCCTGACGACTGGGGCTACGAGGCCAAGACTAGCATCAGGATAGAGGTCCTGGATGAGGCTGCTTGGTTCAGGGTGCCTTACCCAGGTAAGTATATACCCAGATAACCCTGACGACTGGGGCTACGAGGCTAAGACTAGCATCAGGATAGAGGTCCTGAATGAGGCTGCTTGGTTCAGGGTGCCTTACCCAGGTAAGTATATACCCAGATAACCCTGACGACTGGGGCTACGAGGCTAAGACTAGCATCAGGATAGAGGTCCTGGATGAGGCTGCTTGGTTCAGGGTGCCTTACCCAGGTAAGTATATACCCAGATAACCCTGACAACTGGAGCTACGAGGCCAAGACTAGCATCAGGATAGAGGTCCTGAATGAGGCTGCCTGGTTCAGGGTGCCTTACCCAGGTAAGTATATACCCAGATAACCCTGACGACTGGGGTTACGAGGCCAAGACTAGCATCAGGATAGAGGTCCTGAATGAGGCTGCTTGGTTCAGGGTGCCTTACCCAGGTAAGTATATACCCAGATAACCCTGATGACTGGGGCTACGAGGCTAAGACTAGCATCAGGATAGAGGTCCTGGATGAGGCTGCCTGGTTCAGGGTGCCTTACCCAGGTAAGTAATTACACAGATAACCCTGACGACTGGGGCTACGAGGCTAAGACTAGCATCAGGATAGAGGTCCTGAATGAGGCTGCCTGGTGCAGGGTGCCTTACCCAGGTAAGTATATACCCAGATAACCCTGACGACTGGGGCTACGAGGCTAAGACTAGCATCAGCATAGAGGTCCTGAATGAGGCTGCCTGGTGCAGGGTGCCTTACCCAGGTAAGTATATACCCAGATAACCCTGACGACTGGGGTTACGAGGCCAAGACTAGCATCAGGATAGAGGTCCTGAATGAGGCTGCCTGGTTCAGGGTGCCTTACCCAGGTAAGTATATACCCAGATAACCCTGACGACTGGGGTTACGAAGCCAAGACTAGCATCAGGATAGAGGTCCTGGATGAGGCTGCCTGGTTCAGGGTGCCTTACCCAGGTAAGTATATACCCAGATAACCCTGACGACTGAGGTTACGAGGCTAAGACTAGCATCAGGATAGAGGTCCTGAATGAGGCTGCCTGGTTCAGGGTGCCTTACCCAGGTAAGTATATACCCAGATAACCCTGACGACTGGGGTTACGAGGCCAAGACTAGCATCAGGATAGAGGTCCTGAATAAGGCTGCTTGGTTCAGGGTGCCTTACCCAGGTAAGTATATACCCAGATAACCCTGACGACTGGGGCTACGAGGCTAAGACTAGCATCAGGATAGAGGTCCTTGATGAGGCTGCTTGGTTCAGGGTGCCTTACCCAGGTAAGTATATACCCAGATAACCCTGACGACTGGGGCTACGAGGCCAAGACTAGCATCAGGATTGTTTCGATAGCAGCCGATATTGGGGATTAGGGTGGATAGACAACGCAGATCAAAGCAGCTCAAAATTACATACTCCATGTTTATTACAGGACACACATGCAGGAAATACACTGGGGCCCTCTATGGCCAGACACGTATACTATCTCACTGATGCCCTCTATTAGCAATATGGTAAACTAAAATAGACATCCTCCTTCTTTTAGATTTAAACTGTAACAACTTAAACAAATCATTATTTCAAAGAAAATTTAATCGTCCTTCCTAAATTGTCCGCAACACATGATAATTTTGTTATGACTTAAACTGAGCATCTTGTCAAAAGTTATTAGTTTGTCCTTAAACTGTCACCGTCTTTTCCTTGACATCAATCGTGTAAAAACACTACTTCGGCACATAGTCCTTTAGGTACTGAGGAGGTTGCCGAGCACGGGGACTCCGCCTGCTGGCGCTAGCCGACTCGGACCGCAACTGCTCAGTGGGTGGAGGTGGTTCATGTGCCTCAGGAACTGGGGTGTTTGGTTGTTCCGGTTTCTCATCTGCTCTGTTTTCTGGGACACACTTTGGGATTCTTGGAGTGTCTATTACCAACCCAGATGTAGCAGACGTTTTAGGGAATTCCACCTGAGTTGGTCTCATTTGAAAGCGGTTTCTGCGGTAGACACCGCCATTTACCCCTTCAATCAGATAGGTGCGCTCACTGAGCACCTTTCTCACTTTGCCCAGGATCCACTGGGCTTTCTCTCTGTGCTCAAAATACACAGTCTGCCCTTCACCTAATTCTGGCAGATCCTTGGCTCCTTTATCATGGTATTTCTTTACCTTCTCCTTGTGCTTTTGTCTCTTTTCTGAGACCACACTTTTGTGTTGGCGTTTGAAACAAGGTAACACTGAGCGAGTTTCACAGCCAAATAACATTTGCGCTGGACTGAGACCAGTGTCCTCTCGCGGGGTGTTACGCAGCTCCAGCAATGCAATATTTTGGTCTGTACCATCCCTGGCGGCTTTCTTCAGCAGATATTTTGCAATTTTAACTGCCGCTTCGGCTTTTCCATTTGCACTGTGATGCCCGGGGGATGACTGAGTGTGTATTATTCCCCACTTCTTCGTAAATGTCTCAAATTCACGAGCTGTAAATTGGGGACCAGGGTCGGTGGTCAGAATGCGGGGAATACCGAAACGGGAAAAATGCTTCTTTAGGCACGAGATTATTTTGGTACTTGTGGTTGACTGGAGACTGTCAATTTCAATGAAATTTGAGAAGTGGTCGACGACTACCAGGTACTGGCGACCATCTATCTCAAAGAGGTCAGAAGAAACCTTGTCCCAGGGACCATTTCCGTCATCTTGTATCTTTAGGGTTTCTTTTTAGTTATGAGGACGGAGCTCTTGGCAGGGTGCACAGGTGTCAACAACCTGTTTAATGTCCCTTGACATACTAGGCCAGTAAACGAGCGACCTTGCACGGCGGATCATACTGTTATATCCCATGTGTGCAGAGTGTAACCGTTTTGTGATATCTCCCCGCAGTGCACTGGGGATGAGAATAGCCTCACCCTTGAGTATAATGCCGTCTTCATAGGAGAGGATATCACGCATGTTGTGGTATATCGTGAGCTCGCTTGCCATTTTGTTCCTCTCTGGCCATCCATTTAGGATATACGACTTAAGGATATCCATTTTTGTGTCCACAACAGTGGCATCCCTAATCTCGCGCAGACGAATATCTGATACATTCACAGAGAAGTCAACGGTCATGATACGTGGACGTTGATCATTGGTCTCTAGGAATGCTCGGCTTAGAGTATCTGCGATAAAAAGTTCTGTTCCTTTGACGAATTGGAATTCCACATCATACCGGTATAACCTCATGAGCAGGGCCTGTAGGCGTCTAGGAGCCTGACTCAGGGGTCGGTTCAAAATCGCAGCAAGTGGTCGGTGATCATTCTGGACGGTCACTTTGATTCCATAGGTGTACTGGTCGAAACGTTCAAGCCCAAACACCACAGATAGTAGTTCTTTCTCAATTTGGGCCCAGTTGCGCTCAGACGGAGACAGAGAGCGGGAGGCGTACTCCACAGGACGCCCCTCCTGCATAATAACAGCACCAATGCCATCCTTGCTGCTGTCGATCTGAAGCGCGGTTTTCTTATTTGTATCAAAATATGAGAGCACAGGGGTTTCTGTAAGTTTGGTTTTGATTTTTTCAAAAGCAGCTTCACATTCAGGGGACCAGTTCCATTCACAGTCCTTTCGGGTGAGGGCACATGACCCACCTCCACCCACTGAGCAGTTGCGGTCCGAGTCGGCTAGCGCCAGCATCCCCTTCATCACCCATAGCATGTAACAGTAGGGCAACTTGATATTCCTTAGGATGGTCATTCAGATTGGTGATGATAGCATAGTTCTCCCATTTCTGTTTGAACAGCTTCCAGCTTTCCCTTACAGCATCTCCTGAGAAACTTGGAGGAGGAGGAGGATTTATACCTGATTTATGCCCTCTGCCCTATTGGTCATCATTTAGAGCCCGCCTGCCTTCAGCAGGCAGGGCTAATGACAGGAAGCACCCTGTTGGGGGCCTGGGCCAGTGGTCTTTAAATCTCACCGAGAGTCATAAAGATACTTCTTTTGTCACTGCACATGTACTGGTCTTTCTCTCACTCTCTAGCCGACCCTTGTACTGCTAACATGTGCTTTAACTGACTCCTGGGCTGAGGAATTACATGTACTTATGGGCTGCAGTGGCAGCACACTTTAGGATCTACTAGTGGGACTATATTAGGACATTAGGATAGGCTCATCCCTGTATTTGTAATAAGTAATAAAGCATCTGAATGAGGCTGCCTGGTTCAGGGTGCCTTACCCAGGTAAGTATATACCCGGATAACCCTGACGACTGGGGTTACGAGGCCAAGACTAGCATCAGGATAGAGGTCCTGGATGAGGCTGCTTGGTTCAGGGTGCCTTACCCAGGTAAGTATATACCCAGATAACCCTGACAACTGGGGCTACGAGGCTAAGACTAGCATCAGGATAGAGGTCCTGGATGAGGCTGCCTGGTTCAGGGTGCCTTACCCAGGTAAGTATATACCCAGATAACCCTGACGACTGGGGCTACGAGGCCAAGACTAGCATCAGGATAGAGGTCCTGAATGAGGCTGCCTGGTTCAGGGTGCCTTACCCAGGTAAGTATATACCCAGATAACCCTGACGACTGGGGTTACGAGGCCAAGACTAGCATCAGGATAGAGGTCCTGAATGAGGCTGCCTGGTTCAGGGTGCCTTACCCAGGTAAGTATATACCCAGATAACCCTGACGACTGGGGTTACGAGGCCAAGACTAGCATCAGGATAGAGGTCCTATATGAGGCAGTTTGGTTCAGGGTGCCTTACCCAGGTGGGTGTATCAACCAAATCATATGTGAAACTAAGTATGTTCCTGTGCTCTGTTACACAGATAAATTAAAGGTGAAATTGCAAATAAAATCCGACACATCCCTGTTGCACAGTTGGAATGTAGTCCAAATTCTCTTTAACAGTATTCCAGATAAATCATGACAAGGAAACAGCTGACGCAAAGAATTAAAATTACAATATGATTCATTATAATGGAAACCTCCGGTTTTGTTATTTGAAATGATGCGCTTCTTGTAAACCGAGGCAATTGTTTTATTTGCTAGGTCAATGGGGCCTCCCCACAGTCAGTGTGTCTGGCGTATTCGGCATCCTAGCCGGAGTACTCGCGTCGATGGTGGAATCTGTTGGGGATTACTACGCATGCGCTAGAATGGCAGGTGCCCCACCACCGCCGGCCCATGCCATTAATAGAGGTACGTTTTCCTACTACTACACTACTACCACTACTACTACTACTACTACTACTACTACTAGTACTGCTGCTGCTGCTACTACTACTACTACTACTACTACTACTACAACTACTACTACTATTGTGCATTCATTATACTACAACCTCGTAGGAAATAATAATAATGATAATAATAATAATAATAATGATTATGATAATAATAAATAATAATAATAATACATATAACAATACATATAATGATAATACATGTAACAATAATAGTAATGATAATAATGATAATGGTAATAATAATAGTAATAATAATAATAATAATCATTTTAATAATAAATGATAAAAATACATATAATAATACATATAATGATAATACATATAAAGATGAAAAATACATATAATAATAATTATGATAATACTAATAATGATAATAACAATAATGATAATAATAATAATAATAATAATGATAATAATAATAATAATAATAATAATAGAAGCAATAATAATAATGATAATAATAACAATGATAATATCACAACAACAACAATAATGATAACAACAACAATATTAATAATCATCATCATAATAATAATAATAGCATAAATCCTTTCGACAATTGATCTTACCTATTCCTTTCTTGTGTGGCAGGAATCATGATGGAGGGTATAGGTTGTGTCCTAGCAGGGGCATTCGGTACTGGCAGCGGAACTACGTCATATAGCGAAAACATAGGTGCAATCGGAATAACAAAGGTAAGTGTGTTGTAGTATATTTTTTATCAATTACATTACCTTTATATATATTTTAAATTCAGTTATACTGAATATTTTGTTATAGGCAACAATTGTAATAATAATAATAATAATGATAATAATAATAATAATAACAATAATAATAATAATGATAATAATAAATAGTAAAACATGTAATAATACATATAATGACAATTGTCATAATAATAATAATCAGCATTGTCATTTCTCTGCATTTAAAAAAAACTATATGCAGCATATCGTCGTAACTTCCATTGTGCTATCGTCTACCTCTTCTCAATAAGGCCTATCCAAGAATTCAGAATACAAAAATACGAAGTGTACCTATAATTGAAGTATTGCGAACAAGGTTTGAGCAACTGTGAGATTTGATACCCTATGGAGTTTACAAATAGAACTATTCACAGTTTCTGCTTCACTTATATTCGAAAATGATAATCATCCAAAAAATATGTTGAAACCTTATTCACATCTGTAGCAGACACATGATCTGACACATGAAGAAATCATACTTACAAATATTTTGAGCAATATTTTCCCTAAAAGGTTTTGAAATAGTTCTCTATCTATTGAGTTATGTACAAAGTACATGGAAACTTGTGATCTTGGAATACCCAACCTAGGTTTAGGGCTAGGGTTAAGGTTATGTAACCCTAACCCTACCCCTGAACCTGATTCGTCACCCTAACTCTAGGTAGGGTATTGTAAGATCACAAGTTTCCATGGCATCGATTCCGGAAATCTGCGGAGATTTAGAGTCCACACTGCCAATGGGTGAAACGGCCATAAGATACTGTAAATTCGGGAAAGATTGCGTTAGTTTAATTTTTGCGTTTTGCCTAGGATGCATAAGTAAAATTCGTAAGGATTAGTGCTGCCACTTTCAGTGTGTAGATATGTTGCAGCCAATTCGCAAAGTTAAAAAACGCTAAAATCGATTTCCTGTGAATTCGCAAAATTTACTCCACACAATCTTTTGTGAATCTACAGTAACCGGCCATGTTACAAATTACCATTTTCTGCGATAGGTTGCAAGCCGTCGAGTCATTCAAGCCGGAGCGATTATCATGATTGTGATGGGTGTCATTGGGAAATTCGGCGCCATCTTTGTCACGATTCCAGACCCTATCATTGGTGGAGTCTTCATTGTCATGTTTGGTAAGACATGATGCACATGTTAGACTATCATAGAAAAGTTAGATTAATTTAAACCACTTATGAAATTGTTTCATTCATCAAAGTTTAAACTATGATAAATCATCTAGTTCTTCTTCGTCATTTGAGCGTATATTAACTAATTCAGGCTGTTTTAGGCTAGTTCAGATTACTTTAATTTGGAACGTTTAAGTACTTAGATGTATTTAGATGTTTGTATATTGGTATGGTTCAACTTCAGACGTATAAAAATGACAATAATGATGATGATAATGATAATAATATTGATAATAATAATAATAATGATAATAATATTCTTTATTTCACGAGGGTAATACAGTCAAAAACAGGATTTGATTTTCGCTGTGGCCCTCAGATTTAAGGATTATATCTTTCATGCCTCAGGCCACAGAGTTGAAAATTGCTCTTCATGGTATTGTTTCTTGAAAGATGAGAGAAAAACTGTGGTATGACCAATCATAGGTTAATAAGCACAATTTATAGCAAGAAGAGCCCCGTTTGACACCGTTATTCTATTGTTCCCTTGTGAACAAAGAATGCTTTTAATAGGAAAGCAAACTTAATGTCAACTACTATGACACTTGTTGAGCCCCGCATATAGTGTAAAGCAATACGCCAAGCAGTACTGTAGATTCACAAACAAGTGTGTAGAGTAAATTTTGCGAATTTACATAAAATCGATTTTTGCGTTTTTCTTTAACTTTGCGAATTGGTTGCAACATTAAGTGTCAGCTATACACTTAAAGTGGCAGCACTAATCATTGCGAATTCTAATTTTGCGTCCGAGGCTAAACGCAAAAAAACGCAAAAATTAAACATGCAATTTTTTCTGAATTTACAGTATTGCAATACCCCTAATAAGTAGAACGCAAAACATGCTCAATTTAAAGAGTTGAGTTTTTATCAAGTTGTTTTAACGGATGACAAATTAAAGTGTTTGTGATATTGTTTTGCACTCTTTAGGTATGATTATTGCTGTCGGCCTGTCCAACCTGCAATACGTTGACATGAACTCTTCACGGAACCTTTTCATCATAGGTTTCTCCTTTTTCTTTGGGTTAACACTACCCAAATTTATGGAAACTCACCCAAACAGCATCAAAACAGGTATGTGTAGTATAGTAGCTAATATCTACTCTCTCTCTCTCTCTCTCTTGCAAAATTAAATGTACCATGTATTTTTGTATCTATGTCTGTTTTTGTCATGAAATGAAATAAAAAACAGCATTTCATTGTGAAGTTAAAAAACTGAAAACTCATCTTAAATTAATCTATCGAAATGAAACATGATTGATTCAATCCAGCCTGGCGATCAGTATAGATTCTAATATAAGCACAATATTCTTTTCTTGGTTTGCTTTGTACCTAAGTAATATTTCATAAAGATAACTCTGTTGCCTTCAGGAAGCCTTGCTGTTGACCAGATATTGACTGTTCTCCTCAGCACGAGTATGTTTGTTGGGGGAATGTCGGCATTCCTCCTGGACAACACTATTGCTGGTAAGTATAATAAGATCACGAATGTCATAACCGGATACACAACCAGCAGATCTGGCTCAACAGCCTTGGCACAACTCCTAGCCCAGGTGTTGGGGAGAACCACAAGAGGTATGTTCTGCGCATGTGCACGATCAATTTTCTCTATAATGTAAACAAGTACGAGAGCCCTCATTCGTCTGTCTCTGACATCACACTGAGGCGAGATTAGGTGTGTCCAGGTCTTTATAGTGGGTCCTATGGTAATTGGTTTGTGGTGACCAATCCATGTTCTCTTCATCTAAGAAATGATTAATGTTCATTGCTTTCTTTCACTGCTAACTTCCAGTAGAAGTCATTGATGCATAACTATTCATTTTCAAAGCAAGCATGCCAATGTTTGCTTTTTGTTTTTGTGTGTGTACAACCCTATGCATTGCCACCAAATGCTTACATTCTACTTATAGCCAATCATAAGTCTGGGTTTAAATCTCGTTTAAGTCATGTGAGAAAGTTGTCAGAAACTTGGGCTTGTTATCAATTTCCTCTGTATGTAGTAAGTATGTATGTATCCTTTTTGACCATAAATTCAATCATGAAAGGTACATATAAAACATTACAAATACAAACGGGACTACAAACAGACTCTCTAAGTATAGGAGTGTGTACATATAAGAAATCTGGGGGGAAATAAAGTAAAATAATATCATATGATTATGATACAACCAGGTATCTTGCTTACTAGTTAAACTAGTCAGACAAGATCGTTTATTTTCAAGTATCAGATCAATTGTCACTTTGTCATTTTCTGGTTTCTCTATTTTCGTGAAGTCTTGTCACAATGCAAGTTTTTCTTAATTCTTAAATTATTTTTGTCCTTATTCTATACTGCGTATATAATTTTGACGACACGTAAGACTTCAATCTTGTTAGATTTATAAACTTGTGGCATGTAATTATACCTGAATATAGTCAGTGTCCATGGCATTCAAGCTACTATAGATTTGTTTGAGAGGAGCAGATTGTAAATGATTGTGGAACGTAGTCAGGTTAAGGCCATCTGGATCTGAAAAAGTTTCATACACAAGGTTGTTTCAATGCTATGAATTCTTAAAAGGTTTTACAATCGATAAAACCGACCAATCCCATGTAAATAAGATAAAATGCTGTCTGGAGGAACCTTTTCAAAGAGTTCTTTGAAGCTATTTACATTAACATGCCATTTTCTGGATTAAGTAAAATCAACACAATCAAATAGAATATATTTGGCAGTCAAACAACAATCACACGCTATACATTGAGGAGGATCTTCCTTTTTCAAAATGAAGCAGTGAGTCAAGTGAGTGTGACCAATTCGAATTCTTGTTAAAGCACTCTCCTCGTGTCTAATGACTTGAAAACCTCCAGGCCACAGACCCATGTAATTTGTTGTTGACTGCTTCATCCCACTGGAACTGCCATTTGTGTTTTAAAAATGTTTTTTAAAATCCCCATAATAATTGGGAATATGTGTAACTCTTCTAGAAAGGCCAGCTTTGGCACCAGCATCCACCTTTTGATTACCCCTAATATCAACATGACTAGGAATCCAGTAAAATAATACTCATTTTTCCTGGTACTGTATTAGCCAATGAAGGCGCTCCAGTAACTTGAGGAGAAGACGATGCGTCCAGTCTTGGACTGAAAAGGCCTGAAGTGCAGACTTTGAATTGGAGAGAATAATGAAATTCCTTTCATCATCATCAGCTGTCTGCACTCGATCAAAAGCAAGATACAGAGCATGCAACTGTGCAGAAAATATAGAGAACATTATAGAAGACATTCAATGGAAGAATAATTAGAAGTAACTGCGGCTTCTGCAGCTTTATCATCTGAAACAGAGCTATCAGTGTAAATGAAATCATAGTCTCGAAAGGTATCCTTCACCTCATGTAGAAGTATGTACTTTGATAAATCTGATTCTTCTTGGCATATGAAGGAGTGAGGTTGACAATGGGAGTCGGATATGTCCATGGAGGAGTGTCAGGAAATTGAAACTTTGCAACGATGTTAGGGCTTAAATCTAATTCCTCCAAAGATTCTTTATTATGAATACCAAGAGTTCAAAAAACAGGCTTATTTGGGTTGGCAGCTATATTAATTGTGAATTGGAGGGCAAACTTTTCCCTTTGTAGGTGAAGAGGGAGCTTGTTCGCCTCAACACAAAGACTCTGTGCTGGCGAAGTTCTAAAGGCTCTAAGGGAAAGCCTCGGTCCCTGGTTCTGAATAGTTCGACCCAGCAAAGAAATGTACGATTTACATGCCGCTCCATATGTAAAACACCCATAATCAAACTTTGATCAAACAAGGGCCCTATACAGACATAAAAGAACTGTATCATCCCAATCCCAGTCAGTGTATGAAGCAACTCTCAACAAATTTAACGCTTTGACACACTTTTTTTCTTAAGGCCCTTGATATGAGGGACAAATATCAGTTTTGAATCCAGTAAAATGCCAAGGAACTTTGTTTCCTTTTTTACAGAAATAAGACTACTGTAAATCCTGTAAATTTAACAATGTTTTTAATTTGCCGATCACACTTGATCGGTAAAATAAGAATTGGGAAATTTAGAAAACTTCAGATCGGCAACTTCATGACATAAATGGAAGAATTGTAAATCTGCCCTGTTCTTTAAGATGAACGGAGGTAGACTAGGACAAATACACGGGACCCATTTGATTCATTCTGATAAAGCCTATATGTAAGCGTGATTTGTAATTGGTACTGACCAGTGACTGTTTGTTGACTTCACTCCTCAAAAGCCGATATGAGAGCCAACACCGCCCTGTGCCAATGTGAATCTACCAGCTTATCCGTACTAATTTAAATCAACCCCCTAGCCCCTTTTATCGCTTAATCATGTAGGCCCTAACACACTCAAAATAGAAGAGGAAGTGCCACTCTGTCCTCCTGGGGGTACCGTCTTTGTGTCAATGTGAAAACATCTCACTTCTAGTTTAAATTTGCCGATCACTAATGACCATGATCGGTAAATTAAGATTCGGCAAATTCGGAAAGAGGCTAAACCGGCAATTTTCGTACACGGCAAATTAAGCAAATCTACGGTAAATAGGAATCCGGATGAAGAACCTTTCCCCGCCAAAAACGGACACAGATAGTCTTAGATTGGGAGAATTTAGAATAATTGTTATCAGCCCAATCGTCTATTCCATTCAGATGAAGTTGGAGTACCTCTCTATGGCTTGCATGTGTTTTGATCGATGTGAGACACCAAAGTCATCAAGAATAGCGATGTGTCAGCACCATTTCCTCTACATCTGGCAATGCTGATTTTAACCATAAATAGGGTGACAGACAAAATTCTACCCTGGGGAACTCTGATTTCTTGCTTAAAAAATTTTAGAGAGAGATGTTCCTACTCTGACTCAAAATTTTCTTTCAGATAGAAAGGGACAAATGTCCCCTGTGGTCCACATTATGTAAATTTTTCATAATTCCGTATTTCCAAGTGGTGTCATATGCCTTTTCAAGATCGAAAAAGATAGACACCACATGTTCCCCATTTAAAAACCCTTCTCTGACAAAATTCTCATAGCGCACGAGATGATCCATTGGGCCTCTTGTTTTCCAGGCTTCTGTGATGAGTTAAAAGGGTTCAAGAAACCAAACAAGACGATCATTAATCATTCTCTCCATAGTTTTGCAAACACAACTGGTCAATGCTATAGGGCCGTAATTATTTGGGTCATTGGAGTCCTTTCCTGGTTTGGCAATTGATATGATGGTGGCTTCTCTCCGGGAGGGGGGAAACATTACAGTTTTCCAAATATTGTTGAATATTGTAGCCCTGGTAGTGCCATGGCCGATCTGGTCTTACAGAACAGTGATCCTGTAAATCTGGCATGACTAGGGTTAAGAAGGCACTGGAGAGAAGCTTCAGGAAGATGCATTAATTAAGATTTGGTAGTGTTTATGATCTGGTCTAGGAGTTGTGTCTTGGGATTTGCCAAGTGCATTCCTGAGTCCATCTATTGAAATGAGTTATTGTATGGTACTGTATTGAGTGGAATCTAAGTGGGTGTCTCTCTTGTCTATTTTCTACGTGTTGAAATTTAGTTGAAAAATGTGCGGTAGATGAATTGTGGGATATTGCTTCTCCAATGGTATAAGCAATATCCTTTTGTGGTATTATTTTCTACCCATTCTTTTCAATATGTTTTATGGATGGACCCCCCCCCCCCCCCCCCCCCCTGATTCTCGATTTTACGGACTTTGTCCCAGCAGTTTTTCTTTCAAGTTCTGACATTTGATTTTGATACATATTCATGCCAAATAATCTTTTTTTTCTGGGACAAATGACCTGTCTTGCTTTTGCTCTTTTAATTCGATATTCTTGTAAATCTGCATTTGAGGGAAATCTTTTTAAAATTCTAAGAAATCGCTTTTGATCTAAAATGGCCTGCTTAGACTCACCACAGAACCATGGCTTCTTCAAGTTTGGGTTGGTATTAGATTTTGGTATAGTTTTGTTGGCAATTTCACAAAGCTTGTCTATAAAAGTCTCCAGTTTGAGATCTTCAACTTCAAGATTGTCGCGAAGGAAGGCCTCGGAACAAAGATCTTTAAAAAGATTCCAATCAGCTTGGTAAAATTGTCAACTTTGGTGGTCACGCTGATCAATTAAGTATTTTTCAAAGATGAACCTATTTAGTGGGATAGCCAACAATCTACATTTGTAGATTGTTTTCTTTTCTTTGTTTAAGGGGGCTCGGGACCTTCGTTCTTTAATTGAGACTTCCATGTAAAGATTGACCAATATCTTGGTCATTGTACAAGAAAACCCCAATAAACTATATATTTTATGAAAGCTGAGAATCTGGAGAGGTCAAATATCCTAAACATGTTTTATGATACCATCACAGTTCCCTGGGGGTGGGGCCTAAAGACAGTGATGCGGATTTCTAATACATATGTTTTTGCAGAGTACCTCCTGGCTTCAATAAAGGTTTAACACAGTTGATATTTATATATCATATAGAAAACATCCTTGAGCAAATTCTACTTTTTCATTTTTTTAAATTTTTGTTCCTAAAGGAATTTACAGCAAGTTAAAGTTGTGATCAATATTTTTTTGTTGAATCTTACCTTTCTTCATTTTTGAAGTTGAATTAAGAAACAACTAGAGCAGATATAAAAAAAATGAAGAACTAGAATCTGTCCAAGGATGTTTTTGGTCATGTGTTAAAATCTCAGCATTCTAAGATCAATATTGAATGAATGGGGGCCTTTTAAAAATGAGAAGTATGGTGATTTCAGAAAGCCTTCAAACCAGCTGTTAAAGCCAGCCCTGCATATCCTACAGCCTATTATGATGTTCTGCCCCTTTATGCAACTTTTAAGGATAATTTGGAATAAGAATATGATTTGCATGTATTGGTAAAAATAGTTTGAATGTTTGATAGTTCACTTGGTACCTCAATTACTGGAATAAAAAAGGGATTTTTAGCAAATATTTGGAGGTTTCTACTGGTAGAGGCTGGACCCCCTAGTGAGCACTCCTCCCCCCAGCTGATAAGGAAAGATAAGAGACTATTACTGACTGCTAATTGCATATTGGCTGTCTGGCAGTGAATCCGCTCCATAACAAGTACTCAGAGTCTGCATCTTCAATTGCTATGCCACTGTCATCTGAACTAGTGCTCAGCAGTCTAAGCTTTCTATAACTTGCACTATGAATGGTTAGTGAATTCTCAGATTCCTCTTCTCTAATGTATCCAAATCTTCTGGTACAGAAGATTTTTCATGCCATTCAAACCCCCTCTTTCTCTTCCTTTTGGATCTATTTCCCATTGTAAGAATACATTAAGACTCTGCACTGTCCAGGGATCAGCATCTAAATGTTCTCTCCTAACCATACAGGAAACCCTCTTCACCTAGGTAAGATATCCCAAACATCCTGCCAATCACATACCAGAATATATCTGGAGCATTTGATTGGTTTTACCTGAACTGTATGACCTTCACCTGTAAAGCAAGACAGCTGATGCACAAGAATTACTACTTTTATTCAATACCCTAATTGCAATGCAATCATTGCTCAGTGCCTGTTTCCTGGGTAGCAGGATACTCCCATTTGATACAATACACATTGTGGTCCTGGCCAGGAACTGTAACCCCCAATTCACACCCATCAGCCAGTAAAGCACACTCCCAGGAGATCAGATAAGGAAAGGATATTAAGATCTTAGATAAACATCCCAGCTGGGTGCCTGAGGATGTTCTCTCCTCTAGCAGTCAGCTTTTACAAAAGTCCTGTTTTTTGTCATTTGGTGATCTAGTAGAGAGTTCTAATTCCAAAGAATAAGTAGCAAACCTTTTCAGCTTTCACATATCAAAAAAACAAAAAAATGCCCTATTTAAAGGTGCGAAGGTCCCGTGCCCCCTTAAGCTATCAGTATTATGTTCAGTATTATGTCACACTTCACCTTAAGGCCCGTTCCCACTAAGGTTTTTTAGTGTAGCGACCGAACAGCGAGCGTTGCGAATTATGAGTCGCTGCGGTCTTTGCGCGGTCGGTAAGTAGATCGGTGTGGTCCGTTATGCCCTCGTTGCGGTCGGTACGCATCCGGAGCGGTTCGCTGTGGGCGAGCATCTGTTGCGATTTTTTTGAACATGTTCAAAAAAATCGCTGTAAATCGCTGTAGAAAAAGTAGGGCACTGGATCGCTAATGGTCCGCGGTGCAGTCGCTGTAAAGTGGTTGTGGTCGTTGTGAGGTCCGTGTGGCATCGATGAGGTCGCTGTGCTATCTTAATCATCGTTATGCTATCGTCTCACTCGTTACATACTCGTAATCTATTGTTACCCTAACGACCTATGGAAAGTTCAGTTAAGCCCCGTTCCCACATCTGCGATCTAGTGTAGCGACCGCAGCGAATTATAAATCGCTGCGGTCGCTGTGCATTCGCTACACTAAAAAACCTTAGTGGGAACGGGCTCAACGATCTGGTCGCTACAAACATGAATTGGATCAATCTACACCGACCACGCAGCGATTTATAATTCGCAACGCTCGCTGTTCGGTCGCTACACTAAAAAACCCTAGTGGGAACGGGCCTTTAGAATAGCAGGAAAAAAGTCCTGATGAACCGAGTTCCATCATCTGTTCTGTTTCAGGTACGCTGGAGGAGCGTGGCATGGCTGTGTGGCGACAGCAGCTGGTGGAGGGTAGTTCACGTGATGATCACGCGGGTAAGGACCGGCCTGAGAGCAGCGGGGAGGACATGGTCCGCATGTACGACTTTCCGTTTGGCATGGGGTGGGTGACGGGCACCAGCTGGACCAGGTACATCCCTATCTGCCCCACATTCACCCTCAGCAGCTGGGTCTGCGGCGGCGACGATTCCAAGAAAAAGAAAAAACGAACCACCAAGAAAAGAAAGGGCGATTCTGGAGGGCAGGTGTAGAAACAAGTGCTGATATCTTAGAAAAATAAAATAAGTGGATATGGAACCAGCCGGTCAACCTGGCCAGCCGCAGTGAATATCCCCCCAAAAAGTTGCGTTCTGCGCATGTTACCGTGCAAATTTCTCTGTAATGTGAAAATTCTTTTATTCATCTGAGCTGATATACAGCTGATATGGTACAGAACAGACATTTAATAATTGCACCAGTCAACCAGACGTCTGCCAGTGCCTGGTAGTACAAACATCCATGAACAACGTCAAGAAAATATGTCCAGCACAGCAATGACTCACGTAGCTTGCGAATCAAAGCTACGTTCAGTTGTGAGGCCACCCACGCATCCATGCCCAGAAAACTGTGTGGCAATCAGGTGGTCGATTGTGCATTATGTCCAGGCTGCCCTCGCATTAAGTGCAGGAATTAAATGTTGGCACTGTATCTCTTATACACATATGTATAACTTAACTGAAAGAAATGTTAGCTTAGTCCGCTTTGGTGGGTTGGTAGCCATATTGAAGTGTCAATTTCTGAGAAAACTGCTTCGGGTGGTACCAAGATGAGCCGCAGTGATGGATACCTTTCTTGCGTGGTCAACTTATCATTACCAAATAAAATATACTCGTATTAAATCCAAAATTTGAATTTGATAATCCAACTGTGACCAAGTGCATCTAGTTTTTTATTTGATCTCTAAAATGGAAACGACAACACTCTAACTTAGGCAAAAGTGACCAAGCAACTATAATGAGAAATGTGGCATATTCTTATGGTTGGTATAAACGTTTTTTAAAAAGGTAGACATGCTTATTTACTGTGTATAATGTGACTACCCTTTAATGAGTAAATTGTATTTCATATACTACGATTTTATACATTCTCGAAAGTTTTGACGTGAGGGTTCTCAAAAGTCGTGCATATCCTTTTATTATTAAACTTGTTAAACATGAAATACATGCAGGTGTGCTCGTGAAAATCATCAACCTTCTCGTAGCCCTTCCAAATTATTAGGCTACTTTCATCCAAAGCACAATGACGCTAAGATCTTTGATGTCATGTTGGTATTCATTGGAAAGCCCTCGTTGAGTGCTCTCAGATGAGTAGCCATGCAGTGTTCCAGTCATTTTACAGGTTTTTAGTTACCAGCAGCACACGGGTAACCTACAGACAGTGGATAATACACACTGGCCATTAGCGCTGAAGTACATTTCAGAGGTGCTGGTGAAGCACATTAAATTTCTTGCAGGGTAGCTTACTTACCATTTTACCACTTCTTGTTTGGAGCATATAAATGGCATGACAGATTTGAGAAGAGTACTGCAGATCCACAAAAGATTGTGTAAATTAAATTTTGCGAATTTACAGAAAATCTATTTTTGCGTTTTTTAACTTTGTGAATTGGCAGTAACATGGAGTGCCAGCTATACACTTTAAGTGGCAGCACTAATCATTGCGAATTTTAATTTTGCATCCGAGGCTAAATGAAAAAAATGCAAAAATTAAACGCAATCTTTTCCGAATTTACAGTACTCCAAATACAACTAAGGATCTAATTTTGTAAAGCACTTGGTATGTATGACGGAGTGGTAGGTGAAAGGTGAATAGTGTTTTAAAACTTTTTTATTTCTGATAATTAAGCTATTGATTACACAGAAAATGTGAGGTACTAGTATTTGTTTTTCAATGAATACATTAAGGGAATCTGTATATATTGCTTGAATATATCTAATATAATTGACAAGTCACATTATTTCCCCCTAGCGGTTTGAACTAATTTCTTTGCATGAATAACGTTTTTGCTGTTTAACGCCTGTTACACTTTTAAATCAATCTTAATTGATGTGTTTGACTAGTGAAATTCATATAATGCATTGTATCCTAGTCATTTACAAAATGCATCTGTTACTCCTTGCCCCTATTATATTCATCAGCAAAATTGCCCAACAGAGAGTGTTGGATTATTTTAGTTTGCCAGGTACTCAATAGGTGTCATCTGTGTAAATTATCACTACATTTTTTCTAATGACAATATTACTATATTTTTTCTAATGACAATATTGCATTTCCTCTATGTAACGCAGAAGGAGGTCAAAGAGTAATAAAGTTTGTATTCCTATCAAACCTTGAGATCATGTTGGTTTCCTCTCCGACTGTTTCACTCAAATTTCTTCTATTCTAATCATGCACAATTGACGTGAATTCCATTACGCTGTACACCTTTGCATCAACATAAAAGATACCGTGAAGAGGAACCTGATCTATTTCTATGGCATAAAGTGAAATCAAGCAATTTCGAAATTGTAGCCATTTTTAGAGTTAAATTCTTTATCTTCTATTTTTATTTTATCCCTTTTTTTTATCTACAAAGCATAGTCACTTCGAAGACACATGCAGGCATATTGTTAACTATGAAAAAGGGTTCTTCAAAAAACTTACTATATTCTGTTCTCGTCTATTGTAAGTCCCTCAAAAGGCCCCATTGCTGCAGTTGCTTTAGGGTACTCAGCGCTAAAGCACTCAAACAAGAGTGTGTAGCTTAGTCTCAATAAGCAATGATAACTAATGAAGAATTCCTGCTTGTATATAGAAAAACTTAATGCAACACAAATTTGTGATGCGCCCACTGAAATTCCCTGAAATACTGTAGAATGGCTAATTTTTTCTGTGTAACAATTTTTCCTAATTTTTCATTTTTGAGTGTTTCCGTTTCTAAAATTTCTGAAGAGAGGACGTATTTTTCATTTCTAATTTTCCCGTTCTATGTAGATTTTTAATGTCAGCACACCAAATAATATTAATGGGTAAGGACAATGATTTCTCCATGTTAATTATGTCCGGACATTAGCTACTGGACATGTACTGTATTATTTTATACCATGTTGTATATTCCTGTTTAAGAGCTTTCGGGGAAAAAAAAGAGGGAAATAAAACCGACGGAAAAATTAGCCATTGTACGGTATAGCCCTATAACCGCACGCAAACAGCAGGTTTCAGAGTCTGGCGATGGTATTGGAATAAGTGCAACAGTTGTCTAACAAGACTTATCCTGGGAAGGTACATTATTTACAGCAAAGCAAAAAGGATGCTAGTTACTGTAAATTCGGAAAAGATTGCGTTAGTTAAATTTTTGCATTTTTTAGCGTTTTTCCTCGAGTGCAAAATTTAAATTCGCAATGATTAGTGCTGCCACTTTAAGTGTATAGCTGGCACTCCAAGTTGCAGCCAATTCGCAAAGTTAAAAAACACAAAAATCGATTTTCTGTAAACTCGTAAAAATTACTCTACACAATCTTTTGTGAATCTACAGTATTTTGCCAAACTGAATAGAAGACGGTCAATCACTAGCTCCATAAGGGGTATATAATACAAAACAACAAAGAACTGCCAAAACAGGACAAACTATATTATTCATTGAACATCATGTGCAAAATGCCAATAAAATATGCTGGGCAAAACATAAATAAGTAAGAAATACGAAACCTGTCCTTCAAGGGCAAATGCACCATCAGAATGATTTAGGTTCAAAATGAGCTTATACATGTCACCTTTCAAATAAGACCTCCCCCGAACCTGTCCTCTTCAGCACTGCTCAGTTATAGCTTAGAGAAGTGACCAAGTAACAGGCCTGAGGCAGCCATATGGGGGTGTCCATGTATCCCATGATGCACTCTGTTTTTGGCATCTTTTAAGCACCAGCCTGTGTCACCAGTGCTTAAGAGATAGCAGTAACAGGGAAGCCTGGCTTTCCCTCTCTTGCTAATTTTTATTCCTGGCTCATACCTGATCACAATTTTTACAAGGGTACTCAAGAAGTAAAACTTACGTAGTATGGCAGAATAGAGCGATTCAGGAATTTGAAAGAATGGAAATATCTGACTCACATAGGGAGCTTCTCCCTTAGACCCACATGATCCTTTACTCAATGGTGCCAGGTTCTTTACTCAAAGATAGCATCTTGATAACAGGAAGTGAAGGAATACACATACTAATATGTCCTACACTATTCCCATGAGTAACTGCTAACTGACACAAGTGTTGCAATTTCCAGTAAGTGATTAGCAAAAACTGATTTCATAGCAATTAGGAGGTAGTGGTTTCTACCCAACAATAAGCTACAAATCAAGGACAAGCCACATACTATAACTTCCAAGGATTGTTGGAATATACAATATAAAATTGAAGAAATGCAATCTTTGGAAATTGTGACCACTTATTGAAAGCCAGGAATAAAAATCTAAGAAGGAAAGGGGAGCCCATCTCCTTATTACTGCTTAAGCACTGGTGACACAGGCTGGTGCTTAGAAGATGCCAAAAACATAGTGCATCTTGGGATACATGGACGCCCCCATATGGCTGCCTCAGGCCTGTTACTTGGTCACTTCTCTAAGCTATAACTGAGTAGTGCTGAAGAGGACAGGTTCAGGGGGGGGGGGGGGGGGGGGTCTTACTTGAAAGGTGACATGTATAAGCTTAATTTGACCCTAATTCATTCTGATAGTGCATTTGTCCTTTAAGTTGGAAGGCTACATGAATTTTAGATGACACATATTTTTGCAGAGGCATTGATGCTGTCACTACCCTGTTGGCTATAGTCTGCCTAAACCAAGATTGGCTGACTGCATTTTCCCCTTTTTTGTTACTTAAATTTTTCATTCCTATCCAAACCTGGCAAACCTCTTAGGATCACTGTGTTCTGTATCTATATACATACCTTCTTTCTCAACTCCGTAAAATGGTAATTTTGCTCATTAGGTACCCATTAGTAAATTTCCTTTGCGAGATCCCTCACATTTGTACTGTTTGCAATTGGAAAATTTTACAATGGGACCGCAAAATTAACATTTTACGGAGTTGAGGAAGAAAGTAGGTCCATAGATACAAAAGTCAGTGCTCCCAAGAGGTTTGCTGGATGGTAAACGCAAACTTTTTGTAACAAAAAAGAGGAAAAACAGTCAGCCAATCTTAGGTCAGACAGACTTTAGTACCCATGAATGATCGGAGGGTGCAAATAGTACATGTACATAACTTTGTAGAGAGTTGCAGACCAAAAATATAAGAAAAAATATCAATGAAAATATAGTTGTTGTTTATTTTTATTTTTTGTAAATTGATGGGGCTGTACAATTTTCAGGAGGGCTAAAATAATTTTATTATCAGATCACAACCATCAATATCAATAGTCTACATTTCATTACTTTTTTATAATTCTCAAGTATCTACCTAATGTACAAGTAGTTTCTCTTCATACTCAATAGTTTGAGAAAATATTAACTATTTTTACATATCTATAAATCTTATTTTATTCTTTCTTTCTGATCCAACTAAGTATTTCAACACAAAAGACCAATAAACACTAAAATAAAAGAAAGTTGTTCATCCATTTTGTATTCATTTGCATTTAGAGTTTTTATTAGTTACTTTTTCACATCTGTTGTTTTAAGAGTCTTGCAAGTTATATTTTCCTTATCTGTAGCATCGAGAGTCAAAATGGTTGCTTTAACAAAGTGGTTGTATTAAGAGTCTTGCATGTTATATTTTCTTTATCTTTATATTTTCCTTATCTTTAGCATCCAGAGTCTCAATAGTAACTTTCCATTACTGTTGTATTTAGAGTCTTGCATGTTATATTTTCTTTATATCTATATTTTCTTTATCTTTAGCATCCAGAGTCTCAATAGTTATTTTTCCATATCCGTTGCATCCTGCGGCTGTGGGGAATTCTCCTCTCCTGATTGGCAGTCTCCCCCGTCGTGAGAGTAGCGACAGGCGTCGCCAAGGTCACACTTATCCTCCTTGTACCTCTTACAGGCAAACTGCTTCAGGTCAGGTCCATCCTGGAACAGGAAGGTGGAGGAGAGATCAGACATTGTTGGAAGAAATAAATAAGACACTTGTGCTAGACGATCAAAGATCTTTTAATACCTTGTACAGACAAACTTGGATATGACAGACTCAATGGGACCAGGAAAATTGGTCCGTCCTATGCAAAATCTGTCGTATACATATGACACATACCTGATATGCATTGAGACTGGGACCAAGCATATTGTCCGTCATAGACAAAAAATTGTAGTACAGTGATCCGTCATATCCAAGTTCGCCTGTATTAACCATTCCAATGCTGAGGCTACTTTCCTCCAAACCACCAAGACGCAAAGATTTTTGAAAACCATCTAAACCCTGTCGTGTTGGTATTCATTGGATAGCTCTTGTTAAGTACTCTCAGATGAGTACCCATGTGCCAGGATTTCTGTCACATTTTAAGATTTTTGCATCATTTTGTATTGGCCAAATTAGCAGCAGCGTAAGGGTTGAAGTCTAAGTCATCAGATCAGAGGTAGGATTATCACTGACTGCAAGTGAACAAAAATAATACAACAATAATTTGATATTTGATGTAGCGCCCTTTTCCACTTATTATGGTCAAAAGCGCTTTGAAGAATAGTCAGTGGACACATGTTTATAGTCCATATAGTCAAATAGACTCCTTTTGAAATATTGATGTTTTCAGCTGTTTCTTGAAGTTAATCACTATCAGCAGCCTTGATGTTATCAGGGAACTCATTCCAAAGACGTGGTGCATAGGCACAGAATGCTCTGTCACCAAACCTTTTCAGATTAGTATGTGGTATCTGTAATGAGTTCTTAGTGTTTGAGTCCTTGTATTGGATTGTTTGACTAACAGTTCCCTGAGGTATAGAGGGGCACATCCTTGCATGCATTTGAAAGTCAAAAGCAGAATCCTGAACTAAATCCTTTTCCTGAAGGGCAGCTAGTGAAGATCTTTTAAGTTGGTGTAATATAATCATACTTTTCATACTTTTTGGAGCCACTTAAACCACTCTAGCGGCATTGTTTTGGACTTTCTGGAGCCTGTTTAGTAGCTCATAAGTGATTCCACAGAGAAGTCCATTACAATAGTCAAGGCGTGATGTCACCAGTGATACAATGACACTTGTGGTTGTATCAGTATTGAGAAATCTTATTTTTCAATGTTTCTAAGGTGGTAATTTGCAGACTTGATAACTTTTGATACGTGCAGACATATTCATGTTTGGATCAAAAACAGCAGCCAGATTACCGACCGGTTCATTAAGAACTGGTACTATTACACCATTTACGGTAATACTAGGAATGGAGATTTTTGCCCGTATCTGTGGGTACCCATGACCAGAACCTCTGTCTTGTCTGCATTCAGTTTCAGTTTATTTTGAGACATCCAGAAAGAAAGAACTAAGACATGGCTAACTGCTAGGGCTCTGAGGTGAACTTATGCCAAGCTTCTATCGTAAGGATTAAAATTGGTTTAAATATTATAATATTGATCCAAACCAACTGATAATCGAAGATAATTGGTTTGTCATCATTTGTCGACAGTGCTCCCAGGATTGTTATTCAATCCAGTCCAACACCTGACAATTCAAATACATGCAACAGTTCACTGTAGTGAACATTACATTGAAGTGTAATGAGTCATCAGTTCAGGTAAACAAAGATGAAAGTGGCCTGCAATGATATTGGGCAATGTCAGCATCAAACATCACCATGGTTAGTAGTGAGTAGCAGACTGGATTGTTTTCATAAGCAAATTAATTCATCATTTTGAATTTCTTTTCATTCACCAAACTATAATGAGATCACAGCATTTGTCTACAGAATCAAGAAAGTCAATCATGCTGCTGGTGGCTAATTTGGCCAAAACAAAATGATGCAAGAAACCTGAAAAATGACTGAAACCCTAGCACATGGATACTCATCCGACAGTACTCAGTGAGAGCTATCAAATGAATAACAACATGACAGGGTTTAGATGGTTTCCAAAAATATTTACGTCCGTGTGCTTTGGACGTAAGTAGCCTCAGCATTGGAAGGGTTAAATAACCATAAATCAGTTATGATGGTCTGACAAATACTGCAAGCAAATACATCACCATTTTGAGATACTTGTATAACAACATTTAATATCAGCAGTTAACACAATGCCTTTCAAATTACTCCATACTATTACTAATTGTCCATACTATTAACCGTGGGTCAATGTCCAATACATAAATATTTCTACTGGGCTAGTGTTATTATCAGACCCTAAGTTTGTTATAAATTGTCTTCTTATACTGATAAGGTACTTAACCTATTCACGCCCACCGCCGCCAAAACCGCCGATCATATTGGTAGGGCTGTCACTGGTAAGAAACATTTAGCAATTCGATAATCGAGAAATTATTACAGATACATTACTTAGATTTGATTCACCAAATCAAATTCAAAATGAATGAAAATCAGCAATGTGCTCATTGGGAATGGTGGAGGTTTGCGCATGGGGTGATTTTTTGACCTTTTGATGCCCCCACCCACACACACGGGTGTATTGCATCTGTGTGGCTTTGCACACAAGTCCCCACATAAAAGGTCTTGTTTGCCCAGGGTGAGGTATCACATGTTTGTGCCTTTTTTTAATACGTCGTCACCACATTACCAAATTCACATGTGAATTCATATCTTGGGACGTCCAAAATATCAATAGTCAGCAAGGATTTTTTGCCAGTTTATCGGTAGAGGCAATATCGATGACAGCCCTACATATTGGTGATATCTCTCTAACAAAAGCAATTTTAAGAAAGATTTTCGAGGAGAGACGTTCATCAAAACTACATCTACAACTCTCCTTCAAACATTTCGCTAAGTCATGCTTAATTTCAAATATATTTTCATAACTATCACAGGTGCAGACAACATTTGTCAAGGAGACCTACGGTCATGAATGGCTATGGGTTAACCCATTAATGCTTACAGCGGCCATAAGCAGCCTGACAATTTTGATGAATTATTGCAGGTCAAAGCATAGTTAGGAAAATGTTTGATGAAGAAATGTTGATCAGAAATTTACCAACAACTCTCCTCCAAATATTTTGTAAAACTATTCTCAATACTTAAGTTATGGTCAAAAGTATTTTAAATCCAGATGACAATTATGGATGATCGCTTAAGCATTAATGGGTTAATCAGCTAGTCGGTCTAGTGCTATTGTCATACCCTATACCTTCTTTGCTTTCCTCTTGTTCTGTAACCGGTCTCTCTTCTCCACCTGGTCCTCGCTGGACTTCTTGGCTCTGGCTTTAGGGCCCCACTCTGGTTCTGGGTTGGCCTGCCACCTGGAGAAAACAATGTGCAAGAGAGAGATTGAACACCATAGTCAACAAATGATATTTTAGAACTAGTGGAGCAGACAATGTGCAAATGAAATTGAACATCAACTTATTTTTGTTTAAAATTTCACCGCAGGTTTTTAATTTACATTTTTCATTCAAAAGTTCATCAATTCATACAATAAATAAAAGTGTTTGACATTTTGCATAAAACATACACATATATCTTAATATGAAATCATTTATGACCGCGAGGCAATTTCTTTGGGTTTTCATATTGTTAGCCAGCCCTATGTGTAAATCACAGATTTACACTATTAAATTGGTGTTAAAGCTAACAATTACTAATATAAAAATTCAAATATGTGTAATACAAGTAATTATTACCACAGGTCAATAAGGATACTGAAGATTGAAAGTGATCCATTTCGTCCTTTTCTGAAAAGTATACCCATTATCCATACATGGTGTCCCCAAATAAGTTGTAAAGGTGATTGTTTGTGGTATTACATTTCCCTTCAAATTTACATAATTGAACATCAAAGTTGTCACATGATGCTTTTACAACTTAGTGGAGTAGACAATGTATGAGAGATTGCGTGGCGATGTTAAGTTGTTAACCTATAGTGCTTTCATAGTCTTAGCCACCAGCATGTCTGAGGATCATTTGGAAACCAAAAATCACCCCTCAGGATAGCCACTCTAATGTGAGTAACTTCTTAAAATATTATAGAGATACTTTGCAATGATTGCATTTTTCTGAAGAATTGTTTAACTTGTTTAGTGTTCACACTGACAAGTTCCACAGCATGTGTATTATGTACCCCAGTGCAGTTGTAAAATTTTTGGGTGTCCAAAATTTTAAGGGGGATCACAATATATACTCATATTTCAACCATAAACATGTATAAATTTATCAAAATAAGGCATGATATCATTAAACAATGTCATGGGAATTATAAGGAGATGAAAAAGAATTAATTATAAGCTTGAGATTGAGATTTTTAGAAATTCCACACTAAAAAATTTGGGTGTCCTGAGCAGGGACTTAGCCAGGATTTGGATAGTAGGGTGTCCAAAATGTGCTTTGGAGGAGACAGGGTGTCCTGGGAATCGAACGCAGCGCGTTCGCTGCGGTCGCTCACTGAGCGACCGCCCTTTGCGGCGGGGGGTCTGGGGCCCGCACAAGGGCCCCAGAAGCCAGAGGGTCTAGGTGCTCTGAAATGCATTATCTGGCTTTTCTTGGCACTTATTTTCATTATTTTACATATTGAAATGTATGTTTTTTCAGTGTGAATTATTAGTGTTCGTCCGATTGTTCGAACAAGCCGAACAGCGTTCGTTTGTGCCTCCGATTATGATGATCGAACGCAATTTCAGATGTTCGAACAAAAAAACGAACATGGATAAAAATTATATTCAAAGAAATAGCTGGACTTTCGGTAGTCCTGCCTGTCAGAAAATCTGAGAAAAAAGTTAAGTTACGTATTTATTGCCCCACCAAAGAGGAAACACTGCTATACCGCTCCAGATCCAACTCTCTGAGCGTGCTGAGGCGATGTTACGATGCCGCCATTGTTGTTGTGGTTATCGGCACACAATAGCGCAAATGCGCATGACGCAATTACGCTAGTGTGTGTTGATACCGCTCGGTGTCGCGGTACATTATGACTAAAGTAAACAGCAATGGCGACACGGAAAACCATGTACACAACTTCGATTATTAATCGGTCATCGGTCATTCAGATGGACCGATGATCGATCTTGAAAGTTGTGACCGATTCCGAACACTATGAATTATACATTTCATAGATATTTTCCCAGGTATGTCAAATCCTGTTGGTGATCTACAAACCATGATGACCAGAAATAAGGCAAATGTTCACCCTTTTGCTAATATGAATGTAATACAAAGGCATAATTGTTCATTTCATAGTTTATTGTATGCTCCTTTATTTGAACATATCTCATTTGTCACTTGCACATATTTCACCTCAAATAACCCTTTGCTGTCTTTGTATTTTGCAGGTACTGTGTGCATGTAGCTCACACTCTCCGTAGATCCACCCACTAGTACTGCACCCTACTACTACTGCACCCTGTGTAGCATTTTAGTGTGAATGTTTGTATATATGTGACATTACATAAAGTGATGTCTGTGTCTGTCTTATGTACGTCTAGTTTCTGTTGAATGAGTGACATGATATAGGTGCACAATAAAATAATAATTTTGTGTTCTGTGTTACATGTGTGTTTACTTCATTTGTTGTTCAATAAGTCCCTATAGTAGGATAGTGAGTCAGGTGCGAAAATCACATTCAAATGATATAAAAAGGATATAGGAAAAACAGAGTCTAAGGAATTACGCCCCCACTTCATTTGCAATGCAGGAAAACACCTAGCTAGCTGTGAGTCCGATATTAGCAGTAGGGGAAATCCCAGACAATTGTAAAAGATACATGTAGGCCTAACTATCATCAATAAAAAAAGTAGTTCAATTGATTTTGATTTATGTTCAGAAAGCAGTAATAGTAATCATGTTAAGGTGATGGGTACCATTGCAAGCCAGTTAAAAGCCCTGTCCCAAAACACACCTCAAAGCAGCATAATCCTATAACTAGGTGTAGGGCTGCATACCGCTAAGGGTGAAGCGGTACGGTACCATAACCGGTACCAACGAAACGATACGGTATTTTAACGGTACTGCTATCGGTATCTAGAAGTCTTGAACTATGCTAAGTACGCACTTAGCCTAGTTCCCGACATACATAGACAACATATCAATATCTGCCAAGCATGCTGATAACATCACATGAAAAGTTGTGGTATACTTACAGGTGCCGGCCGAACTTGTTTACTTTGAAGGCACGCTATATATAGCGAAGCGAGCACGACATCGCTGCTGCCATATGCACAGTGCTTATTGTGATTGCTATCCCCACCGCGTAGTGGCGCTGTAGAAGCGATATGCAGCGCCACTACGCGGTGGCGATAACAATCACAATGAACACCGTGCACATGGCAGCAGCGACACGGCACTCGCCTCGCTATATAGCGCACCTTCGAAGCAAACAAGTTCCACACTGTAAGTATGTAACTCCTCACATGATACTATCAACATACCCAACAGAGATTGATATGCTATCTATGTATGTCAAGCACTAAGCCAAGGGCCTCCATTGGTTGTGTTGTTTTGCAAAATACCGATAAGCATACCGTTAAAATCTGAAACGGTATTTACCGGTATTTTGCGAAGCGGTATTCGGTACGGTGCTGGTACCGGGTACCGGTGTACAGCCCTAACTAGGTGTATCTCCAGGTTCCTGAGTGTTATCAGGCAGAGAATATCATCGCCACCTGCCATTTTTCAATCCATATTCTGTTTTATTTCAAAATTTACAACTTTTCTTTCAAATGACATATTCTCATTAATTACGCAGGTGATGGTTACTGCAGGTTCAGAGTTACTTTAGGGATATCATTGACTATGCCCAATAAAAAGTATTTTTTTAATTTTTTACTCCTGAAGATTTTTACAGGCCATAACATTGAAAATTCTAGTGAGAAATCTCGTGTGTGGAGGCATGGGAACCCCTTTGATAGTAGTGGACATACCTCGCTGATCACTCCTGAGCACTCGAAACAAAAGAGAGTTGCACAAAGATACACATCAACGATCTCAAGACAATGGCTTGTGGTCAGGATAATATAAATAGGTGCTAGCTATGAGCACGTGAGGTTACCAAGTGAAGTTGGTGTGGAGATTTCTAACTAAAATTTTCAACGTTATGGTCTGTAAAAATCTTCAGCAGTAAAAAATACTTTTTATTGGGCATAGTCATTGATATCCCTAAAGTAACTCTGAACCTGCAGTAACCATCACCTGCGTAATTAATGAGAATATGTCATTTGAAAAAAAAGTTGTAAATTTTGAAATAAAACAGAATATGGATTGAATAATGACAGGTGGCGATGATATTCTCTACCTGATAACACTCAGGAACCTGGAGATACACCTAGTTATAGGATTATGCTGCTTTGAGGTGTGTTTTGGGACAGGGCTTTTAACTGGCTTGCAATGGTACCCATCACCTTAACAGGGGTAAATGTCTGGGTCAAAAATAACTGAGTTTTTTAACATGAAAAGAAAATTGGGCAGAACTCCGGTGTGTGTGACGGGTTTGGGTGTCCAAAAAGGCACCCAGACGCCCTGCTGGCTAAGACCATGATGTACCCACCTGAGTAGTCCCTTCTTTCTGGAGGCTGGGTTGGCGTCAGGGTGAAGCTCAAAGTTGGCAGTGACTGTGGGTTCCTTGGAGAGAATGGCTTTAGCAGGAGAGCCAGCCGTCAATCTCTCTGCCTTAACAGGATGATCCTTCACCCAACAGCGGATCACGTCCTGAAATGTAGTAAAACATGGTAACAATAACATCAACCTGAATTTCATTGTCGGATTTCATCCTCAAAATATTGCAACATCACCTTGCTACACTGAACAGTTTGTGTAATTAATATAGATTCCTACTGATATTAGTTAACAATTACCCCTTTTAGTTTACCATACCAACCTGTCTAAGTTCAGTCCTGTCAGGTATGGTCTTAGCTAGGATTTGGAAACAGGGTGTCCAAACGAAGGTTTTATAGACTTTTGGGTGTCCAAAGTGTGGTACAAAGTTCACACAACTAACGAAATAAACCCTATATCTACAGATTTTTATTTTTTAGGCCAGTAACTGCTTTGTTTGTATTGTAGGAGTGACAACCTATATGCACTTTCTTCTAGAATAGTCATCATCAGAAAACAGGACCTAAACTTTTGGGCGTCCAAACTGTCTTTAAAACAATGTTCTGTGTGTCCAAATGACACGCAGAATGCATAGGTGGCTAAGCCCAGGCTGTCAGGGACCTAAAGATCTATGGCACCCTATAGTCCTTCTTGTCTTCTATAAATAATCAATCAGACAGCACCGTCTGTTGAGAGAAATGTAAACAAACCTGATCACCCTAACTAGTAACTACCATGGCAAATTGGCACTTGGTAAGAGGAAAACTGAGAGAGTCAAAAAATGTATGATAGCCAATATTCTAGACCACAAATTTTCTTTTCTTTAAATAGCACTGTAAAGATGCAATTCTACTTGCCGTAAAGGTGAAGTTCACTCCAGTTTTTAAATGTTAGACTAAAAGAATGATAGTTTTTCATTTTCCCAGAACAGGCAGTGAAGCAGCTTTGTCAACACCCTAAAAGGATTGACTTTTTATCAGTTTTGAAATCTTACTGCCCTAAAAGAGTCAGAATATATATTATGCCAAACATTATGCAGTATATTATTACAACCCTGTTGATAGAGTGCATCAGATTACCTACCCAGATGAAATCCACTGGAGCATTTGTTTTTAGAGAATTCTTGGCAGCATGGGACAATGAAACTTCATATCCAGCATTGAGAACTGCAGACCTGAGAACAAATAACAATGTATATATATATATATATATATATATATATATATATATATATATATATATAGTATATACAGAAAAAAATCAACATGACAATTTAGGCATGAAATTCTGAACAAAACATTCAGAATCATTAATTCACGAGTATATCGGAACCAACTAGAGGTTTACAATTATGAGCGTATTAAATAGTTTTCTATATCATACGTAAGTCGTACTACAGAGTACAGACATGAATATCAGAATAGGCCTCCCCTTCAAATATTTTGTTTTTATGAATACTAATTATTGTCTATGTTATTTATTCATAACTTTAACCATATGTTATTAAATTATTTAATTTCATGAAGTCCGAAGTTATCTTTAAAAGTACTGTGTATACTGTATAGGCATGTAGACCTGTACAGCTGTACTGAATGTACAAGATCTCCCAGCAGGATGTTACCCTGGATTTGGAAACGTGGGGTCAAAATTGAGGATTTTTGAAATTTAGGGGGTCGAAAGTTAGTTACCAAATTTACAAGAATGATCATAGCAACCTTACATATTAACTTAAGTAGCAAAACAAAGTATGCTTCTCTACGTCATTTAATGTACCTAGTGTCTTCTATGAGTGAAACTTTTGAATTTTGCCTTAGACTCTTAAACAAATAAAGAAAATCTTGCAAAATACAACTGGGTGTCATTTTGCCAAAAGTCTGGTAATTAGGGAGTCAAAATGACTCCCTGACTCCTGCCTGGGTAAGTCCCTGTCGAGGCTGTCTCCCAGTATGAATTGGTTAATTAATGTATGTTTATTTGCTTAAATATCTTACCTTATCTGCACTAGACTTGGTGAGGTGCAGTGGACAACATTAGACAAGGCATCTATGACATAGTACAGTGGAACATTCTCCAGTTCTTCAAGAACCAAACTTGTCATCCCGATGATCCGCGCCGACGTCCCAAACTTATCCGGAAAGGTCCGAACATATCTCACTAGTTTATCCACAAAGTCCCTGTCGTGTATTTTCTCTGCCCAGATTGGTCCTCCGATATGATGCTTAAAGCCACAGTGTTCGCAACGTGCAGAGACCGGCGGACCAGTGGCAGGAAGATACTTAAAGTTATCACCTTTTGTAGGGGTGCATACTCCAAGTCTCTGTATGGCGTAGGCGCCACAACCGCTGCAAAGATACACCATTCCTTTTTTGCTGACCGACTCCTTTACTTTGCCCTGACCGGTGTAAACCCTCACAAATACCCTGACGTAGAAATCCACACTGATTGACATGAACGGCACGATGTACCTGGAGTACCTGTTAGCATGAGCTTCTATTGCTTGGAGAACGATGCGCAACGCCATCTCATGGCAGAATTTTCCCTTCAGTGACATGGCGCCATATTTGGCGAAGCATGTCTCTCCTGCATTTCCACAGAGAACAGCAGTATCGGTGCATGTAACGCATAGAAGGCCACCATCTTTGACAGCTTGAACTGCACCATCCAGAAACAAGGTCGGCGAACCATAGGGGTCAAGGTCGATCACGTCAAACCTCTCTGAGTGCTTCCGATGCTGGTACATCAGCATAGAAGCATCGGCATAGCTCGCTGTCACTATGTCCTCAAGTTTGTTGTTTTCAATATTTCTTTTGATGAAATTGACAGCATTCTGATCAAAATCGTTAGCAATGACCTGATTGACCCCAGGAATTTCCAAACCAAATCTCATAGACCGCAAACCCGATGCTGCAAGGCCCTCCAAGATCCTTAGACCATTTTCATATTTCTTTCCTGCTTCTGGATTTAGAGGTATGTCGACCTTTGACTTGTCCTCTTCTACATCTTTTTCAAAATCACTAGGACTTTGCGCCTTCCTTGCAGCCTGCTTCTTGGCCTTTTCCCTCCTTTCATCAAACAAGAGTTCAGCATACTTGCTGATGGTGGCGATTGTGATATCGCGGTTGAACTCCTGCACAGGGTTGTAGAAAACTGACTTGGGCAGCAGAACCTCAGCCTGCCCCTCTTTCACAGTCTGTACTTCAGATTCCCCTTCCCCTTCTTTAGACATTGTCCTGATGCTTCTCTCCTGAAAATGCTCCTTGGGGATAAGAAATTCTGGAGCACTTTTACTGATGCTCAGATGGTGAAAGATAACTGAGGTTTTATGGTATGAGACAGCTCTAAAATATCTCCTGCTTACAGCAAATTTCTGAACAGTCGAAGGTTTCAATAAAGTGAGGTATTTTCTCATCTATTGCGGTGGCTGTTCTTGTCAACCTGTAAGACTAAGAGAAAGAAATATACTTATTTAAAAAGTTACTTTTTAGTCTATAAATAACCAGAGAAATACATCCCCTTGATCCGCAACACCACAGGTACTGCATGCTAGCCTCTACGGCATCTGCGCCTCGAGTTACGCGCTGTAGCCTGGAGTTGTATTGGTCACGTGATCTGTGCACTGCTGGCTGACTGGGGGATATTATCCTATCTACATGTAGGTCAGATAGTGAGAGGCAGCGAAATTTGATGATTCATGACCGGTGCCCACTCCCTGTCTACTTCTCTCAGAAATAACTAACTTATATTTTAAGAGATTCTGTCTACAATATGCTTCAATACAATCTAGGACTGTAATGTGTTTTTTTTAGGTACATGTACATACTTTCATATATATTTTCAATACTTAATAACCAAGGTTATTGATATCCCTGGTCCTAATTCACATGATCAATATTTACTTTTAAAAAGACCTGTCTGTGTTGACTTATTCCTAAATTTAAAACTACAACATAAATATTGAATTGTAGATTTTCTGAAAAGGCATTACCAGATTACTGATAAGTTATTTACACTAAAAATTCACTTTAAAGAGGCTTGGATCTTTGATGTCAGAGTGAAGGAAGTGTCAATTAAGAGTAATGTCACTTACAGGTGGCAGTCATTTGAAGACTGAAGGAATTGATAACTAGACCTGTCACTGAGTGACTTAGTTGGACATACCGTTTGGAGATGACTTCCTCACTGAATGCCACATGTGAGACACGAATGGAAAGAGTGTGAGAGGGTCAGATTCCGAAAAAGATCTGAAATTTTCATCAATGCGTTATTTATTCTAATTTCACCACTATTGCTTGGGAAATGTTAAAAGAACGAAATGTGAACATATTTTGTTGCTGCGTATCATGTTCAAGCCAAAGTACGCCACTCATTCAAATATTTCACGTGTATTGGTAAAAAGTACCAGAGTACTTACGGTTCTCGCCTTCCCATCCACCACTGCGAGTTTTACAGCCATGGCGTTGCATCCGGTCGCGATTCTCGTCTTCTCAGGGAAAAGAAAGTCGGGAAAAGATCATGTTACAAATATTCTTAAGGAGAGGTACGATCAACTGATTGAAGTAGATATATAGAACATGTGGATTAGGCCACTTGACAGTCCATGTCTTTTCTAAGAACCTAGATTGGTGGACGCCTTAGTCTCCCACGCTGTGTTTTCCTATTATCGCTCACACCTGACGACCTGTCGTCTGCTACAGTACCTATGTCTATAGTGATTCAGTTGGGATATCATCTGTGATGGTATTTGGAGTTCTCATGCCGTCATGGCCACCTAGCTAGACTGTCCTTGGTCAAAATAACCACTAACCGACAGCGATGTTCATACCCTGATATTTCAATTTTGCTCTTTCCTCCCTAACACATGGTGCTCAATAAATTGCATGCCATATGATATGCAGGTGTCAGGCGAAAACGCCCGATATGCGAAAACGCCCTAATCGAAAAACCCAGATTTTTCAAGTGCTGCCGTGAGCCGTGAGCGGCGGCTTGCTATGAAGTGAAGTGCTCTCTCCGTCGGTGGCACATCAGGGGGCCATATATTTCATGGATATATAATTCATGGATATTGTCATTGACAGTTGTCAATTTAATTTCAGTTATAATAATTACTGTCTCCATAATATGATGCTGGCATGGCCAGGAAGCGAGCGTGAAGCTTCGGAAAATTTCATTTTTTTGGTCCTGACCATAAGATTAATTGTATTCATACTACGATTTCAAACTGTCGCAAAATAAGCATTTTGTAACAGGTTTAAGAGAGCAGTTAAAGGCTACTAGAACGAATTGTGAGGTTTTGAAATTTGGAACCTGGCGAGTAACTTAATTTTGCCGTTAACATTGAGTCCATCACTGTGGCAACTTTTTTTGCTACTTAAGATGTCATTTCTCAACAGATTTGAAAGCAAATTAAGAAGCATGTACAGGAAATTGTGACAGATCTAATGTAAACGGTAACCGCATTAATATTGACCCACGGAAACGTAGCTTCGGATGATTTCATTTCATAATGACCAAAAGATAGCATAGATTGAGCGAAAAAAAATTGGCATAAAAATTACAACGATTTCAACCTGTCGCAAAATCATTTCTCAACAGATTTGAAAGCAAATTGAGAAGCATGTAGAGATAATTGTGGCGGTTCTAACGATTTAAGCCGCTTTAAAATTGACCCACGGGAAGGCGTTGTTTCGGAGTATGTTTTTTCATACTGACCAAAAGATAGCTTAGATTGAGCGAAAAAGAATTGGCATAGAAATTACGACGATTTCAACCTGTCGCAAAATCTTAATTTCTCAACATATTTGAAAGCAAGTTGAGAAGCATTGACCAAAAGATAGCATAGATTGAGCCAAAAAAATTGGCACAAAATTTACAACGATTTAAATCTATCTCAAAATCTTCATTTCTCAAAAGATTTTAAAAGCAAATTTAGAAGCATGTAAAAGAAATTGTGGCGGTTCCAACGATTTAAACCGCATCAAAATTGAACCACGGGAAGGCGTATGTCCGGATGATTTCATTTCATGCTGACTAAAAGATAGATTCAGCAAAAAAAATTGGCATAAAAATTACAACGATTTCAACCTGTCGCAAAAATCTTTATTTCTCAACAGATTTGAAAGCGAACTGAGAAGCATGTAGAAAAATTGTGGCGGTTCTAACGATTTAAACCGCATTAAAATTGACCCACAGAAAGGCGCAGCTTCGGATGATTTCAGTTCATACTGGCCATAAGATAGCACAGATTGAGCGAAAAAAATTGGCATACAACTTACGAATTCAACCTGTCGCAAAATCTTCATTTTTTAAGAGATTTAAAAGAGATTCTCAGGACAAGTAGAATGAATCGTGGCTGTGCCAGCGATTTAAACCACATTAAGATTGACCCATGGAAAGGCAATTTATTGTTACTGTGAACATATAGCTTTACCCCGTGGCCTTCCCTGTTTCCGCGCTGATAAAATCATGACGTCGCGTAAGCATTTGTTACTTTGTATCACGCGCGTGGTGCCTGATCGTCAAACAAACGCTATGTTGATACAATTTAACGGAGACAGTCCATGTTTATTACGTGACAGACAAAGCAATGTTCAAAACTTGGATAGATCTGGCTGCAAAACAGGTTTGTAGATGGCGATACTTAATCCCAGAATTCCCTGAAACGTAGGCATGCGTGACCGGATGTACCACAATGGTACGTCACATCCGGTCGTTCAGCGGTCCCTCAAAACTTTTCTGGTACACATACAGATTAGATATATACATTGTATATACATTACATATACATTGTATATACATTACATATACATTGTATCTACATATGTGTACATACACCTACGTTACATGAATGCTCGCTTGCGCTAGTGCTGGCGCGCTCGCTATAATTCATGGATAGTGTCACAGTTGTTGTTATTGACAGTCTGTCAACTGTCAGTGCCAGCAGCAATTAAAATACATATCTACGTATGTGCTGTTCCTCGTGTGTCCGCTTGTTGTTGATGGGTGAAGCCATATATTTATCTATAAAAATTAATGGTGAAATAACTCATTTTCGAACTTTATTCAAATGTTTCAAAGTGACATAGCGTGTGCCGACACACGAGTGAAATGAATCCACGGGGGCCAGATCCAACTCTCGGGTGTGTTCACGTAAGAACCTGCAAAGAAGAAATGGACACCACTAACTACACTATTACCAGGGCTCGACGCTAAGGGTGAACCTATGGCCCCAGGCCAGTAAAAATTCCCAAAAACAGTTTCTGGCCAGTAAAAAAAGACCTTAACTGGTCCTACAGGCCCAGTAAACATTTGGAGACATTCTTGTTAAAAAGTTTCCCCCCGAGAATGTCCCCAAATGTTTTTGAAATAAATGAAGTTAAAATTTATAAAGATAAATGTTGTGGTGAATTTTATCCAATGTTCTTTCTTGTTATGTTAAAGAAAAAATGAAGGACCAGTAAAAATTTTGCAGGACCAGTAGATGCTAGCATCTACTAGCATCTACTGGTCCTACAGGGCCAGTATCATTTTGAGTTAGCGTCGAGGCCTGATTACTAACTCGACTATGAACGTAAATAACTAAGAAAAAGTGAACGTGAAAGGAAAAGAAGAGAAAGGAGAAAGAAAAGAAGAAGAAATACACTTGTGAAAAGTAAGAAAAATCGGGCGTTTTCGCATATCGGGCGTTTTCGCCTGTATTCGATATGCATGCTGCTACTTCAGTTTTTGCAATTCCTGTATGGGGGAGGGCCCTAATATGACGCTGGCATAGCCAGGAAGCGAGCGAAGCTTTGGATGATTTCATTTTTTTTTTTTACTTCTGCAATGATTGACCGAAAATTAATGACATACAAACTAATATGATTTCAAACAAATATGTCCCAAAATATACATATAAACTGTCGCCGATTTTAAAGATAATTCAATGGCCAGTATAATGAATTCTGGCGATTCTAACGATCTAAACTGCATTAGAATTGACCCACGGACGAGAACGTCTGACCAAAAGACAGCATCGATTGACAGAAAATTACTGATATACAAATTATTATGATTTCTAACTGTCGCAAAATATACATGTGGCAACAGATTATGAAGATAATTCAATGGCCAGTAGAATGAATTCTGACGGTACTAACGATCTAAACCGCATTAAAATCGACCCACAGACTCCAGGCGAGAAATTCAGTTTTAACGTGGATATAGTAGCGGCCATGGCCAGGAAGCGAGCCGATTTTAAAGATAATTCAATGGCCAGTAGAATGAATGCTGGCGATTCTAAAGATCTAAACAGTAACTGCATTAGAATTGACCCACGGACGGGCGAGAAATTCAGTTTAAACGTGGATATAGTCGCGGCCACGGCGTGGCAGCACCCGCAACAATCCATTTTCATTCACGCACGTTCATTCATACATTTCATCCAATGGGAGGGTGTGTTTGTTGCTGTACTGTACATTACGTCATTGTCGACCAATGAAATCGGTCGTTACTTAACCTACTTAGCGGCGTCCACGGCGTGGCAGCACCCAATGCACTTTCATTCACGCACGTTCATTCATACATTTCATCCAATGGGAGGCATGTTTGTTATTGTACTGTACATTACGTCATTGTCGACTAATGAAATCGGTCGTTACTTAAACTACATTCAAAACCGGAAATCGGCCGCGCGAGGGATGGGCGAGAGGGATGCTATTGTTGCTCACGACAACTTTCTGGGTCCCTGTATGTATTTCTTAGTGACGTCATATACACAATACACTATTGCATGACTACGAGGCTTCACGAAAGGCCTGCGGCCTTTCCGAGCTTTGCTCGCTATTAAAATTGCCAGTATAAGTGTTTAAGACATCTAGGTAGACCCGGTTCATGTCTCTATCAGGCTATCCTTTTTGTTTATTGATGTTTCTGTTATTGGCCTTTCAGAGACACGGTACCTACCACACAATAGTAAAAATCTACCGTCAGTCCGGTGAATTCACCGGAGTGGATTTCTCGCATGTATAAGGCGAGTGTCAAGGCCAGACTTATACCAATAAATTATGTACATGTTTGACTAGATTATTTGCCCTAAGTCGGCAGGTGACAATGGTTGAAGTGTGTTATAATCTTAGAAAGCAGTTCTGAAGCGGCAATTTCTGCCATTTTAAATTTCCGACATATGCTGAAGGCTGGACTAATCGAGCGCCTGCCAAGACATTAGAAGCATCTGTTATATGCGAACGGACACTCCTAATGTCTTGGCAGGCGCTCGATTAGTCAGGCCTTTAGCATACATTTAAATTTCTAGGGATGCAAATAGGCCTGAATAATTGATTATCAACCAAGATTTTGGGACCATCTGTTTGCCATCATAACAGACTTGATGCAAGATTGATAGAATAAAGAGAAGTTAGTTGGGGAAAAACAATTATACACTAAGACAGTAAAAATCTGTAGCCAAATCACCGTTCCACTGTGACAATATCACAACTGTCATTTAAATATATATCTTTATGAAACAAATATCATTTTCTTTTTTTGTAGACTTACAGATGATAGATGCTCAATCATGAGGCTCTCTGGACCCTTGAAGGGCCAATATGCCAAGGTATTTAACTTTTTTAAAAAACATTTTGAAGTTTGGTATTGGCTATAATTATATACAAAACAATGATTTCTACCACTATGGGGCTGAAATACCCATTGAAGAAATTCCATCCTCAATGGCTGTTCCCAATGGCCATTAGGAATCAATTAAATACCATATTTGGTAAAGATTGCCATATATGGAACACTGCACTTCTTTCGTTGATTAGTAACGTGACCTAGAAATGTCACGCGGGAGCGTTCGTCTCACGCAGGAACTTTCTGGCGGGAGGTGTTAGCTGCATGTAACGTAGACGCAAGTATTCCCTTAACAGTTCGTAACATGTTTATTTATTCTATGGTACCTAGCAAATAAAGAATCTCCCTCTTAAATATTGGATAACAGCCTTTCAACACGCTGTGAGAAGTTTTATCTGGGAACTATTTACTATGCAGTATCTTCAGCAGTCATTTGGCCAGAGGCATTGCTATTGACCCAGTTCTGATAAAGTAATTGGGTTGTGTCAACAAAGGCGCAAGCCAGTAAGTTTCCCCGGTTATTTCCTGATTATTTATCTAATGGGACGTGGCAGAAATAGGTTCTTCAACTTGTGTGCTAGAGGATGATAAATCTTACACTCGGGGACAGAATTTCCATCTTGGAAGATGAACATTCTGTCCCCTCATGTACGATTTATCATCCTCTAGCACACACGTTCAAGAACCTCTATAATCCCAAACTCTAACATAGGACAACAAGTCATCAACCCAATTCTTTGTACCTAAATAGATGTAGATGTCTTTTGTAACAAGTTGGGCTCCTCTGGGACTTGTATTTTTAATGATCTGTTATTTGCACATTGCCCAAACTCACTTTTTTATCAGTTGCCATTGACAGGCACCGACATAAGTACTTGCCCGCTTGCCCCGGCAAGTGAATTTTTGAAAAAAGTGTTTTCGGGCAAGTACATTTTAGTTCTCACTTGCCCTAATGAGCAAGCTGATTTTCCGAACACTAAACACATTTTTATATGGAAAATGGCATAAATATTCAGATATTTGCAAGCAAATTGAAAAGAAAATGTCTTCTTTTAAAATCAATAAATCCCTGATAAGAAATACATGCATATCTAGCATATGTTATAACTTATTTAGGGCAAGTCGAAAAATTATGTCAAGCAGGTGAAAATCATGAACTACTTGCCCAGCATGGTAAGTTAGTATAGAAAATTATGTTGGTGCCTGCATTGATAAATTTACATTTTTTCATTTCAAACCTGTTAAGCAAGTTTTGTAATTTATTGTTTTGATTGTAGAAAAGAGTTTACTTATAGTTTGACACTGAAATTCCTTTCAAATATTACTCTTAATATTATTATTATTATTATTATTATTATTATTATTATTATTATTATTATTATTATTATAATAATTATTATTATTATAGATATCATTATTATTATTATTAATAATTTTATTTTGAATATAATTTGTATTATCATTATTATTATTTATAGTAGTATTTGTAGTAGTACTTTAGTATTAGTATCACCATCATCATCATCCACTACCTAGTCCATCTGTATACTATTCTTGCAGGACCACGGTCTAGATGCTGAGAGGCTCCTGGATGCGTCTGAGTACAAAGAGAGGTACCGAGCAGATATGATACGATGGGGGGAGGAGATGCGTGATAAAGACCCGTCCTATTTCTGCCGCCTCGCCACCGCTGGTGAGGAGTCCAACAGGCCCATATGGATTATCAGTGATGCAAGGAGACTTACAGATGTGCAACATTTCCTCAGGGATTATGGTGACCGCGTCATAGCCGTTAGGGTCTGCGCCAGTGAAGCTGTTAGGATAGATAGAGGCTGGGTCTTTACGAAAGGTACTCATTAAGTTGGTATCCCTTTAATTGGGAAAGCTGTCTCAATGATTTGAAATTCTGTTTTCATTGTAAGTAGTAGTAGCAGTAGTAGTGTCATCATCATCAGCAGCAGCAGCAGCATCGACTGCAATTGCTGTTTCATTGATACTCTTTTATTCAATGATACTTAGCAGAATGCAGTTTACAACTCCTATACCTTAGGTTGGAGGGTGTCAGAGCATGAATTGACATTAATATTTAAGAAAATACCACAACACCTGTATGTTTCTTTCAGGAATATCATAATGTCCTTTAAGCAAATTGTTGAAAATACTTAATTGTGATTACTAGGACATTTTGAGTGAAGATCCCTGCATTTTCCCACTAAGTAAAGCCTACTTACAATTTTTATTCATATATCTTGTGGTCAACCACACAAACACGCTACCCAGAGTTGTATGGTGGGTTGGCCTGGTCGCTATATAAATGTGTGGCGTTGTGGAGGACTGTCTATGGGGTTCTAGGACAATATCCCCCCGGACAATATCCCCCCAGGACAAAACCCCACCGGACAAAATCCCCCCGTTCAAATATCCCCCCAGATGATATCTCTAGTAAAACATGTGTTAGTAATTATTATTTTTAATTCCAGTGTTTTAAATTATCCTAAAACATGTGTTAGAAAAAAATATATATATTTTTAAATCCCAGTGTTTTAAATTATCCTAAAACATGTGTTAGAAAAAATATATATTTTTAAATTCCAGTGTTTTAAATTATCCTAAAACGTGTTAGTAAAAAAGTTATTGTCTGGGTTTTTTTTGTCCGGGGGGGGGGGGGGGGGGAGGGGGGATATTGTCCTGATACCGTCTATGGTCGTTCTGCAACTGAAAGACCCCTTGGCACTTCGTGAAGAGTAGGGAATTTCTTCCCGGTTCGGTGTTTCTATCTCGTCGCGTTATGACCTAAGCTGTTGAAAGCGACGTTAAAACCCAATTCCTTCCTTCTTTCTTTCCTTGTATGGTTTGCCCAATTAGGCCACTCATTTTCCATATATTACCAGCAATTCAGATGTTTATGCATGATGTAGTAATACATGCTGTAGTTGATATCATTTACTTTGATTCCAGGTGTAGATGATGCCGAGTCTGAATGTGGCCTGGACAGTGGTGTGGATTGGGACTGGACAATACATAATGACGGTGACAATGGCAAGCTGGAACAGACTCTCAGCGCCCTCTGTGAACAACTACACTTAAAGCTTACTGCTGCGGGCCTGTCTTGAGAATAACTCGGAAAGTCAGATGTATTCAGCAACCAATGCAAGTGCTTGCCAACTGGCCATGGCAAGTTAAAATGGCTGCTGTGCAGTAAAAGGGAAACATCCTATTTACTCACTGTGGCATTTGAAAATTCAGAAACACTTATCTAATTTATTGATTGAATATATAAATGAAAAAACAGTGATATATGTGAATGAAAGATTTATATTTACCCTGGTATATGAAATAATTGATAATGTGCATGAAAGCAATATTTTTTAACTATATTTGAGGTACCTAGCCAAAGTGTATGTTATTTACTGGACAAGTTTGTGTTTCACTAGGTTATTCAAAACTAGGGTTAAATTGCCCAATAGGGCAAGTTAGTCCTGAAAAGTCCAGAGAAATTAGTGGATGAGTCATTATAGATGTACAGCTTGCTGAAGCAGTTGGCCCTATAGATTATTGTTACATTCTTAGGAATATATTTTTCTAACATTTTAAGATATGAAGTTAAAGGGCAAATACCAGCAAACATCACCGTACTGGCCCAATACCGCAAGCCAGTACTGTTTTGCACACCGTATTTCTATTGGCCCGGTACCGTTTTACAGTATCGGCCCGGTACAGGGCCGATACCGGGCCAGTACCGATTTGTTTGTACTGGTCCAGTATTGGCCCAATACCGCTTATCCGGTATTGGGCCAGTACCGGCCCAATACTGGAACAGTTTTTCTGTATTGGCCCAGTACAGGCCCGATACTGGGCCAGTACCGATTTCTTTGTACTGGCCCAGTATTGGACCAATACCGCACATACAATATTGGCCCAGTACGGACGCAATACCGGGCCAGTACTGATTTGTTTGTACTGGCCCAGTATTGGACCAATACCGCATATCCGGTATTGCTCCAGTCCCGACCCAATACTGGAACAGTTTTTCGGTATTGGCCCAGTACAGGCCCGATACTGGGCCAGTACCGATTTGTTTGTAGTGGCCCAATATTGGACCAATACCGCACACACGATATTGGCCCAGTACAGACTCAATACTGGGCCGATACCGGGCCAGCACCGATTCCTTTGTACTGGCCCAGTATTGGACCAATAACGCATATCCGGTATTGGTCCAGTACCGGTCCAATACTGGAACAGTTTTTCGGTATTGGCTCAGTACACGTCCGATACTGGGCCAGTAACGATTTGTTTGTATTGGCCCAATATTGGATCAATACCGCACACACAATATTGACCCAGTACAGACCCAATACCGGGCCAGCACCAATACCAGTACCGATTTGTTTGTATTGGCCCAATATTGGACCAATACCGCACACACGATATTGACCCAGTACAGACCCAATACCAGTACCGATTTGTTTGTACTGGCCCAGTATTGGACCAATACCGCATATCAGGGTCATTACATATAATACCGTCCCAGTGTTGGACTAACACATCAAATCTTGTCTAATGCTGCCTCTTAACTACTCTTGGTGGTGCAGACAGGTTTATCCCAGTATTAAGCATATCATTTGGGATTACAGATATGAGCTTGATCTATTGCTTGGGGGTTGGCTCAAAGTCATGAGCTGGATCGAGCTGGTGTTTTGTGCATTTTCAGAAACTTGCCTGATTACTTTTAAACCAAATTCTTTTTGCAAGAGCAATGTCTGTCTATCAAGTAGCAGCAGTTCAGCTAGTAGTTTAACACTCACTGACTGTTGGTGAATAATTAGCACTTAAAAACACTGGCCACGTAACTCCAGTTCATAACTGATCTGCCTAATAAAAAGAGGAAAACATGTATATATGTCTAGAATTTAATACAAAAATAAATCACACATCAGTACATTATCAAATATAGAAAAAATATTCCCTTACGTAATATAATACAAATTGAGGTATGACATATTTTCATGGCACTATCATTTATTTGACTAGAATATCCACATAAATTGGTGCATCACAATAATATCAATTAACTTGAATGAATAGAATGGAATGAATAATAAAAACATGGCACTCCTAATATCTTCCCAAAATTGTCAATTATATAAACTTTTGTAGAGTACACTATACTCTGATAACAACCATATCTATAGCATGTTTAAACTTCGAAAATTCGTCATCTACAGAGGTAAAAATAGAGTACCGTACTATTTTTAATTTGTTCTTGTTCATACGTATAGTGACAAAAGTGACAGTCATTTCAATATATATTTCTGAATAGGTAATCATTCTTGAGAAAATATTAAAATTATAAGCATGATTTACTCATAAAATACTGGAAGAGTTGATTCTGAGATTCCACAAAGCTCATTGTATTACTATGAGAAGGCACAGTAATAAAATAGGGTTAAAATAAGCAGTTGGTCTAGCTAGACCAATCAGAAGCCAGCATTGTAGTGGACACTGAGTGCTAAATGTGTTAGAGTACTTCACTTGTATTTTATGTTCATCAAATCAACTCGCTAGCGCTCGTGATTCAATTCCCATAAAACACTCTTTCCATGCTCTAACCTATATATAATCTAGTTGTCTATAATTGTTATGAGGTGAAAAAAGTCAATCATCAGCTCAGGGTTTCTCAGTCACAGCCTCTGCTTCTCCTTCTGGAGAATATTAAGATTATAAGCATGATTTACTCATAAAATACTGCATGAGTTGAATCTGAGATAGTTGTCAATAATTGTTTTGAGGTGAAAAAAGTCAATCATCAGCTCTGCGTTCCTCTGCTTCTCCTTCTGGCGCTTCTTTCTCCCGCTGTTACGGTCAGTAGAGTTCCGTAGCCATGCCCCAACCTCCCTCTCAACCTCGCCGCTGTTGGCCGAATGACTTTTGACAATAGCACCTGAAATAGTTGATTCAATCATCAGCTCTGGGTTCCTCTGCCACCCTCTGCTTCTCCTTCTGGCGCTTCTTTCTCCCGCTGTTACGGTCAGTAGAGTTCCGTAGCCATGCCCCAACCTCCCTCTCAACCTCGCTGCTGTTGGCCGAATGACTTTTGACAATAGCACCTGAAATAGTTGATTCAATCATCAGCTCTGGGTTCCTCTGCCACCCTCTGCTTCTCCTTCTGGCGCTTCTTTCTCCCGCCGTTACGGTCAGTAGAGTTCCGTAGCCATGCCCCAACCTCCCTCTCAACCTCGCCGCTGTTGGCCGAATGACTTTTGACAATAGCACCTGAAATAGTTGATTCAATCATCAGCTCTGGGTTCCTCTGCCACCCTCTGCTTCTCCTTCTGGCGCTTCTTTCTCCCGCTGTTACGGTCAGTAGAGTTCCGTAGCCATGCCCCAACCTCCCTCTCAACCTCGCCGCTGTTGGCCGAATGACTTTTGACAATAGCACCTGAAATAGTTGATTCAATCATCAGCTCTGGGTTCCTCTGCCACCCTCTGCTTCTCCTTCTGGCGCTTCTTTCTCCCGCCGTTACGGTCAGTAGAGTTCCGTAGCCATGCCCCAACCTCCCTCTCAACCTTGCCGCTGTTGGCCGAATGACTTTTGACAATAGCACCTGAAATGTTTAGAGAAAAAGATAAAGTTGGTAGAGCAAATATTAAACAAACAACTATCTAAGAAATAATGTGTTATAGTGGCAAACAGCCATTAACCTATAACTAAGATGAATGAATACATACATATATATATATATATATATATATATATATATATATATATATATATATGCAGCATCAGAATAATTTAGGTTTGAAAATATAACTTATACATGTCACCTTTCAAATAAGATCTCCCACAAGCCTGTCCTCCTCAGCAATCTTCAGTTGTTGGTTATGAAAGAATAGAAAATAGGCCTAAAGTTGTCCATATGGGCATTCATCTTGAGCAGTGACAAGAAGTCATAGGTATAAATAGCCTTGGGTTTGACCAGAGGATTTGTGAGAAGCTTTGCCTGGAGATGGACAACTAAGAAATACAGTGAATAACAAGTTTGACACCAAATCAGTTTTTACTAAGACTGATTTCAACTTCCTAAATTTTCAAAGCTTCCCTCTGCTTTTCTCTAAATACCTTTCCGTGTTTTGAGAAACTTCCTTGAACTGTCCAGTTGCTCTTTGTGTACTTTCTATTAGCTTTAATCTTGCTTCTGGTATTCCTGCCAGCCATTCTCCTGTTCTATAATATAAGTACATGAAAAATGCCTAATTTGTATGCTAGCATTAGGTCGCACCCTAAGAAGGTGATCAAAAATGCCAGACATGAATTCCGTTAGTTCATTACAGGTTTTTTCATAAATCCTCTGTTTTGGTAAAATTGATGCCACCAGACAACTGATCAGATACCATCCTTTTTAGCAGAGATTGCAAAGCCAAGCACAATACATGAGTTAGCTGAACAGCACAGGAATCTTCCAGAGCTCCCTTCATTAGCACATCAAGTATAGCGTCTTTCTCAATCCATACTGGAAAGCACAGATTTGCAGATATTGGTCATTCAGATACAGGATGTGGTTGCAATTCTCCACTATAAGCCAGAATGGTGAAGTTCTCAACTTCAGCACCAGACGGAGGACCTGACCGTGTGAAACATATAGAGGGTACTGTAGGCTTTACTGTGACTTTCCAGGAGCTGATTTGTTACCTCATGAACATCGTTCAGAAATGTCTTTGCTAAGTCACAATGGTAAAGTAGCGCTTGCGCTGTGTAAAACATGATCTTGAATCTATTGCCCATGAAATTCAAGAAAAGCACTTCCTTGTTCTCCACCTTTGTGTATGTTTTCCACTGTTGATGACATCCACTTTTCTCATCCCCTCCTCTTGAATAGGCTTTGGCTGACATTCTGATCATTTCTATGGTATCAGCCTCATTGTTTGGATACAATGGTTGTTCTTCTGCCACAGATGTTTTCTTTAAGTCCCTGACACTGGAAGAACACAATTCCGCCATTGCTACTAGGAGTTGTAAGGCATAGTAAAAATATTTAATTTAGAGCACTTTTCTCACTTGGGGAAGTATTGAAGTCCTATATTCCTCCAACTGCTTATTATTAAACACCTCAGTTTTAGCCCTTCTCCTACATAGTATCTTGTATGCCTGCCAAGATGTGATAAACGACATCTGCTACTCTTGCCTTTTCTCTCATAATCAAGACAAGTTGAATCAAAATCATGCAAGATTTCCTTAAAGGTATGTAGAGTGATTCTTGGTGACATGTCACTTATCTCTTATAGCCCCATCAGGTAATTATCTTTGTTTTCATCAGAGGCCAAGTAAACTTCATATTTAGCCCCAAACTTGCTTGTCTCATCACTCATTAAAGTTATACTCTCTTTTTTTCTGGAAGAACGTGGCTAAGTGTTGCTGTACTAAGTGATGTCTTCCACAATCACCTATTTTACATATTAATTCTGTGATTAGATGCATACATTCTGTTTCTTTATGCACACAACACTTTTCAGTCACTGATTGAACTAACAAAGTACTGAATATCCCTGAGAATGTAAAGTGAACTACATCACTTGTGCAGGGCATTTGTGCCCATTACTGAAAAGGGATTCCAAGCAGCTGCCACCATGAAATGTTTACTTTCTGCGATTCGGATTTCACAGAAGTTCCGTGCAGCTTCAGTATAATCAGAATAAGTCATGCAGGGCCCATTGGTAGAAATTCTTATGAGCTGTTCCAGTCGTTTCTCTGTCAGGCGATTCCGAGTTTTAGTTTTTTTTTAAATCTCCATCCTTCCTTAACACCTTGCAGAATACATGATGGAATGATGTGTAATACATAACACTGCAGAGTTTACGCACTGACACCAGCACCTGAATGGGACGTGGTTTAGCGTGAGGCACATCACACAGAATGAGGTTGTGGTCTGAGAGCTGGTCTCCAACCTTCCACTAACTGATAAGATTTTCATTGTCCCTGGTTATGGCAACATCAAGGATATGACCTTATTTACGGGTGCAGGTTGTAACATGCTGCTTGTAATTCAGGGTATCAATTAAGTCATTCAGTTTGAACTGTTTCAGTGTCATTCCTATCCTCAAGGTGGAAATTGAGGTCTCCCAGAAGCAGGAACTGGCCAGTGGAAGAGATGAGGTCATGCATGAATTGTGAGAATTCACCAAAAAACATTTTACTTGTCCATTTATTCTTTTGTGAACTAGGTGGTCTGTAGACCATGTTGACATTGAGTTGCTTAGCGCCTGTATTAAAAGTAACCTCGCAATTCTCGAAACTGTACTGATTAAATAAAATAAAAAATTCAGGAGAGATTTCATAATGAAACTTAAATTGTAACATTCATGTTTTTTCTTAGCCTTTTTTTAAAAGAAAATATTGTATTGTATTATTACTGAGTAAGAAAGAGGCTTGCATTTTTAAATGATCTTACAAATATTGCATTTTCTGTAAAAAAAACCCAAAAAACAAGACAAACAGAACTTTGAAAAATGTTTATTTTTATTTTTCGAAAGTAATTCCCTTGCTTTCTAAAGTTTATTTTGAATTTTATATAATGGGCTCTTTTTTTCTGAGGCAAAATACCTGTCCACACGAGGTGTTAATCACCTGCGATCGCTCAGGCATTTGATTGGAGAAAAATGATGCCTCATGACTGCCACATGCCCTAATTATCATGATTGACAGGCCTGCGGCGTCACTTATCTTCCGAAATGCTTTCACTTTGGTTGCCATACTTTCCAGCTTCAGTACTTGTAACTGTAAGCGACCCACCACATTTCTTTTCAAATCCCTCCTTTTTTTTATCAAAGCAGAAACTATTTTGAACTGTTCAGATACCTGGACTTCCCTAACTAATTTATGATTTATTGTAACATGTTGCACTGACAAATTCTTACCAGCTGCATCTTCAAATGAGATGTAGATGTTTCTTTTTTAGGAAGAATTAATGTTTCATTTCTGAAGTCATGTTTCTTAGGGCCTCACAATGATATCCTTCGCAGCTTCTTTGAGAACACCTGTCATTGCAGAAATTGATTCTAGAGCTTTGCTAGACAGAAGTGATAGTCTGACCCATCAATCTTTCGCTTGACAAATCCGTCTCTTCCATGTAACTATACATGTCAATTACTAAGACTTGGTTACCTCTTTCTGTGGTCCCAGATTTTCCCCCTTTAAATCAGTCTTTGTTATTTTGTTTTTCTGCAGGTACGACATTTTGCACCATGCCATTTATGAATTACATTTAATCGCTTGATTTGGAGCATGATGTATCAGGATTACTGAAGTAGGAAAGTCCCCCAAGTGCACCACACCTCAACAGGTCCCTTTGAAAAGCTACATACTCGGGAGGCATACCAAAGCGTTGGCTAAAGCGTTACCTTGGGCGGACATCTCTGATGGCCTAAAAGACTGGTTGTACGATGTGTTTGAGTTAGTACAGGGAGTAATGGTCTGTTTTTTTTAAATCTCCATCCTTCCTTAACACCTTGCATAATACATGATGGAATGATGTGTAATACATAACACTGCAGAGTTTACGCACTGACACCAGCACCTGAATGGGACGTGGTTTAGCGTGAGGCACATCACACAGAATGAGGTTGTGGTCTGAGAGCTGGTCTCCAACCTTCCACTAACTGATAAGATTTTCATTGTCCCTGGTTATGGCAACATCAAGGATATGACCTTATTTATGGGTGCAGGTTGTAACATGCTGCTTGTAATTCAGGGTATCAATTAAGTCATTCAGTTTGAGTGTTTCAGTGTCATTCCTATCCTCAAGGTAGAAATTGAGCAGGAACTGGCCAGTGGAAGAGATGAGGTCATGCATGAATTGTGAGAATTCACCAAAAAACATTTTACTTGTCCATTTATTCTTTTGTGAACTAGGTGGTCTGTAGACCATGTTGACATTGAGTTGCTCAGCACCTGTATTAAAAGTAACCTCGCAATTCTCGAAACTGTTGAACTCACGTGAGGTTTTTGACAACACCGAGAGATTTATCTTGTGCAATATTGCCACTCCTCCATTCTCTTTATGGGGCACACTGAATAGATCAAAGCCACCCAGTTTCAGGCCTTTGATGAAGAGCTCATCCTTTGCTGCTGAAGGTTTCCGTCATAGAAAGTATGTCAATATCGTGCTCAATGATTGAATTCCTAATGATTTCGATTTTGTTTCTCGCTGACTGTGCATTCAAGAGACAGATACACAGCTCTTTAGACTTTCTACCATAATTATGCATACGTTTGGTAGAATATTGTAGAATGTGAAGTGACTTAACTAAGTAGTTGCTTTTTATTTTGGCTATTCTTTATCTTCCTTGTACTTTTCAAGTGTGTATTTATCTATCCCTACCCAGCTTACTGAACCATTGGGCCTCGATTCTAACCAGACTCTGCCCTTGGCTTAGTTTCCTCTCTAACATGCCATTTTTCCCTTCTCTCATTGCCAAATTATAGAAATTAAAGTACCTGCATCGGTTGACAATCCTGAGATTGATCTGGGATCATACCAGTAGCTCTAATGTATATCTGCCCATATCCAGCCAGCTCCTTCAGCGTAGCTACGTCAAAAAGATTCTGGAGGGAAGCATGGAAGGAATACAGTATTCCTATCCACTTTAACATATTGATGCATTGCAGGTTCATGCATATATAAAAACGTAATGTAGCTCAATTGTACCTTGGCTGGGAGAGGTGGCCAATCTTGTCTTCAAATATAGCATCAATTCTTGCCCTCAGTGGTTCAGCTCAATCTTCAGGATTATTTTCGAAAATTGCTGTTATCCCGCCGATGGCGATTGAGTTCAGATTTATTACTGGGTATCTTTTCTGTGTCCTTTTAGAGATGTCCTTGCCTGGAATGTTATAAGTAAATTTTGTTAGAATGTTATCAAAATATGAAAGTTTACGTGCCAGTATCACCTTAAAAATAAATAATAATGCATATATAAAAGCATAATGTAGTTCAATTGTACCTTGGGTGGGAGAGGTGGCCGATCTTATCTTCAAATATGGCATCAATTCTTTCCCTCAGTGCTTTAGCTCTATCTTCGGGATAATTTTGAAAATTGCTGCTATTCTGCCGATGGCGATGTAGTTCGGATTTATACTGGGTATCGTTTCTGTGTCCTTGTTTAAACGAAAGATACTTTTAGTGATCTCCTTGCCTGGGATGTTATCAAAACATGTGTGTTTACATGCCAATATCACCTTGGTAGTAAATTATAATGCATATATAAAAATGAAATGTAGCTCAATTGTACCTTGGCTGTGAGAGGTGGCCAATCTTTCAATTTTCAATCAGCAGTTAGTCTTGAAACAGACTAACTGCCTCTTGTTTGCCTGGCCTTGCGGTTGGCGCAATATTTTCCTTCTGTATAGGTAGCTGCCTTTTAACTTTTGGAGCAGTTCCACTGAGGCAAACTTCCACAACCATCTGATATAAGTAATGATTGTTATTTTTCTTGTAAACTGGTTTTACAACCCAAGGTCTGCGACTTTTTGGATGTACTAGCTTGAATCTAAGATTCCCATCTTTTGTTGTGGCTTGTTCAGATGACCTTTGGGGTTTGTTTGCAAGGATAGCTAAAACTAGTCCTTCATATGATAAGTGTTGCCTTTTTGGAAGTTATTTTCTTTGGCTTAAATGGAACCCTTCCAATTCACCTCTGTATGCAAAGTTTGTCTTTTTTTTCATGTTTTTCAAAAATAGTTTGTCCATTGCTGATGTCTGTAACTCTTTCTAAGCTTCTGAATAATCCATGAGCCATCTTTTTGGTTGGTCATCTCTTGTGATCTCGGAATGCTCACATCTATGGTACACATAACAATGATAACATGCTCTTCCACTTCTCATGTAACAGAACATAATTTCCTTCACATGTTTTTGAACTACACCACAAATGGTTAGTTATGAATTTAGTCCACCCACTGAGCTCATTACATGCTTTTTCAGCCTTTGTGGTTATCTTTTTTGTAATTCCTTTTTAAAACATGCCAAACATCATATTTGTGATCATGTTCTTGAATATTTTTTTCATAATGCTTGATGTAGTAGGCTGTCTATCTGTTGCTAAATGCACCCAGTTGATTCCCTGATCAGTCAGGAGAGTGTGAACATAATCCCTCAGGTTCCATCCCTGTTGAATTCTCATTTCTTCACTTGTACAACTTCAAAATCAATCACATTTGAAGAAGTTTCCTTTAAGTGCTGAACTTGGTACTGTGTCTAGGCAAATCACACAGGCCATCACCAGCAAGTAGGACTCTGTTACTGAGGCATTGAAACAGAGCTTGTTGGTGTTTCTCCCATGTGTGGTTAACCACTGAAAACAAATACAGTGACTGAACATTGTAAATGTAGCTTGACTCATGAAGTTTAGATTTGATAATTCAGCAATCTCTGATATTCGTGCATAGTTATTCCCTGTAAAAGGTATGGCCCCAGCTACTTAGATGTTAGTACCTGACATTCCATTTATATCAGAATCTGTTTGCCAGCTACAAGTATGGTGATTCAAGCATTCAGTCCTGACATGGATATTACTACCATTACTAAATTTCTTGATGTCAGTCACTGGAGTATGACTAAGTAAACAGAACTGAAATAGTTTATCCATTTGACCTTCATCCACTAGGAATCTGCTATCCGTAGCGGGGTTTGAGGCGTTCTCCTGATCACTGTTACTTTTATAATGGAAAATTAGACTTGAAGACTGATAGTTGTATTCAAACTATTTATTACTTCTAATTCTAAGGTGGGCATCCACAACTTGGGGTTGCATCCAATCAGCCAGGCAGCTCCTAGCTAAAGGATCTCTTTACAATGTTCTAACATGGATATATATACCTAACAGTACAGGTTTATCCCTATAATAGTATCTCCTTCTGTAGGACATTTGGTCCCCAAACTTAAACAAAAACAAAAGAAAGTTCAACATGTCACTAGAGTGAATATATGTCACTGGCACCAATTGAATGTCACATTTAAAAGTTATTCTAGAAATAGGTAATTCTCCTTATAATAGTATTCCTGCCTTAGGAAAGTTTGGTCTCCAAACCTTTAATGTCACATACCATTATTTTGATATGGTGGTTTAACTTATCATGTAGTACTAATAAGTTTAAGTATCAGAATAACACTTCCAATTCAGCTTTTTTTTTAAATTCTGGGTATTGGATTTTATTCTTAAATTAATCAGATTATGAATGACCAGAACTTTAACTATTTTCTATACCACCATGCTGGTATGTTTCTGACAAAAGGATTCAAGTCTGTTTTTCTTCCACCGTCTGTGAGTACAATATAATAAGCAAGATCATAAGCTGAAACCCTGATAGGTTGAAACTTGTGTTTCCAGGTTATACTGTAACATAGTGAATAGTCTGTATCTACTGAACTTGGCCCAGAGACTGATGTGCACCAAGGGGCTTGTTGAACCCTACTAATGTTCAAAATGTCCAGAGCAGTTGTGTCAAGCTTGTCCAGTGTAACCCATGTGTTTTTATTCTGTGGGAGATCCTTCCATTTAAAGAGGCACTGGAAATGTCCTTTTCGGTGTTTGAATTTTAGTTATCCTGTCCGTTACCCGTTTCTGGACTTGCACATTACTGAGATTAGTTTCCATAGGATAACTAATAACAGTCTTCCAAAACTTCCGAGGCCTTTGTTGAGTTAAATTGTGTATCTGCAACAGCAGGATTGGTGTGATTACAGTCTCCTGGGATTATAAGACTTGTTTCCTCATTTTTCATCATGATAGCATCAGTTTGAATTGACTTACTTGCAGCATCCACAAAGTCAGTGTTTGATGATTTGTCACAAATTTGAAGATCCGTTTGTGAGAAGTTATTCACACTTTTGGTTGGAGCAGCATGATGCTGATGGAGTTCTTTGATGTGCTCATGGTTTCTGTTTAGCACTCCTTTTATATTTAAGAATGCCTCATACCTTTTCTGGTCCTGCCTCTGGGTTGATGGTGACTTGTATTTTCTCCTTTGTTGATAGCAAGCAATGCCAGGTGCTGGTATTGTTGCCATGACACTTGCTGTCCTCCGGCCCTGGATAGTGATGGTCAGGCCGGTTCCATCTTCTTGTAGATTCCAGGTTGATGTTGAACAGTTTCCTATCCCAAGGATTTGCATCAGTGCTTTTGACTGGTTCATTTTCATAATTTCCACTGTCTTGGTTGGGGAATATGTCACTTGGCAAGTTTAGGTACCAGAAAAGTGTACTCAGCTAATAAGTGAGTACCCGGATTCTCCACCAACTATTGTAATGGAAAATTAGACTTGAAGACTGATAGTTGTATTCAAACTATTTATTACTTCTAATTCCAAAGTGGTCATCCACAACTTGGGGTTGCTTCCAATCAACCAGGCAGCTCCTAGGTAAAGGATCTCTTTATGATGTTCTAACATGGATATATATACCTAACAGTACAGGTCATTTGCAATTACATGAACATGACACACACATACTAAGACACTCCTAATCACTGATTGCCTCTGGTGGCAGCCACCCTGATTGTGGGTAGGAGTGGAATAAACACATATTAGACAGCACTTCCATCTGGCTATGGATTAGCATTACAAATAATTGGCATTGATTATGACAGACTTTATCCCTATAATATCACTGGATGATTCAGTCTCTGGGTAGTAGGAGGAATCCACTACTTGGTTGTCAAATGAGAGGCATTCATGGACTCATCCAAGGGCAAATAACTCAAATTCGGTGAAGCTGGTGGTACACCTAGATTAATTAAAGTGATGTAGAAGTTTTCGGATAACCTGCATATCCATGATCCTTTGTGATACTGCTTATAATGGGAGTACGTTTTATTTCATAATCAGTTGTGTCAAAATCTACTAGAGTACCAAGAAAAATTCCAAAATCTTTACTGTTTGCTTGATTAGAAGTGTGCATCCCTATTTCACACACATTACCATTATCAGTCTGTGTCCCTATTTTGACACACTGCTGATATTGATTAGTCTGTATCCCTATTTTGATATATTTGATAGAAATTTTGTATTCTCCATCGTCGTCCATGGTTTCAGTTGTGAAATTTTCTCCTGGGATGTACTCTGTAGATTCTTCATGATCCAGCAAGATTTCAAATGTGCCATTTTCCTGTGATATGTATTTATGGGTCTCTTGTCTGGTGTTGCTTTCCATTACATCATTGTTATTCTGGCTAGGATTTGGTTCTGTAGGGACCAGCAGAGTTGTTAGATACTGCAACAGGAAAAGTAATAACCATATACCTATTAACTGTTCTATTATTGTTAATGTAAGATATATTGGAAGAATGTATTTGTATGAAAACAATATAATTGAGTTTTCAGCGAGAAAATCTCATAGAACTATACCATGGAGTTCGTAATAAATACCTTTTAAGTCAAATAATGAAAATATATCTGCCCTGTCAGGTATGCACTTTCATTTTTACCTGTCATGCTGTCATTTTGGAAAATTGTACATGCCACAATTAGGTAACTTAAAGTGAAGCCCAGAGACCTGAACAATTTTTAATAAAGTTGGGTTGGAAAGAATAATTCCATTTAAAAAGTCTGATGGGGAAGAAATAGACTTTTGGACATGGGAGGGGGGGGGGGGGGGGGGCACCCAATCCCTTATATTCGTATACCACTCCCCCAAAACTCAGAACATCCCTAAGACAAGGTTTTATTGACTCACTAGTAATTGTTGGCGCTCGTTTCGTAGGCTTGTTCAATAATACAGTCCTTACTAAGTGTATTTATCATAGGGCCAATTGAAAACAAGCATGTCAATGAAATATTTGTTCAATAATTTATTCCATTGTAGGAAAGATGACCTTATGACAATAGCCTTCACAATGAATTACATCAATTTTCTTATAAACGATTATCTTTCCTGCTATATTTTATGACCTTAAAGGATACTTTATACTTATTTTGTAGAATTTTACATATCAGTCTATCTATTTGATAATTATGTTTTAGATTGATAAGCATAGTACCTATCACTATATCAGGTCTATGGAGTAAGTTTGTGACATTGTGTTAATTCAGATGTATACCACAGTCTTTCAGTTAAGTACTATTGTATTACACTTTGTATTTAGAGTAAAATTAATAAAATGTTTTCAAGATTTTCTTTGTTGTTGTGTTCTTTAGTTTTTAGAATTGTGCAATTTCAGGATTGTGAGGTGTATGTTTATGTGAAATCAAGGCATGTACATTTTGATTCTGATTTTTGCTGATCTCCCAGAATTTTGTTATGGAATATACAATGAGTTGTAGAGAGTAAGCAAATTCTTAATTACCAAGAAAAAGTTTGATTGAAAGTTGAAATGATTGTGGTCTTGCATAAGCATATCATTACGATGGTGCAAGTGTGAACAGCAGAAAAAAAAAATTTAAATTTATTTTCTCCACCGTTTTTTTACCAAAACAGCAGAAAAAAAAAATTTAAATTTATTTTCTCCAACGTTTTTTCCAAAAACAGCAGAAAAAATAAATTTAAATTTATTTTCTCCAACGTTTTTCCAAAAACAGCAGAAAAAATAAATTTAAATTTATTTTCTCCACCGCTTTTCCAAAAACAGCAGAAAAAATAAATTTAAATTTATTTTCTCTATCGTTTTTCCAAAAACAGCAGAAAAAATAAATTTAAATTTATTTTCTCTGCTGTTTCACATAGTTTGCCCTTCTCCTGTTAGATGTCCCCCTTCACCACTTCCAAGGGAGCACTCCTTATTTGAATTTGATGGTATGTGGGTCCGTGTGTAACCAACCAACCAACCAACTAACCAACCAAAATGACTGCACAGTGAATAAGGTCCTCTTCGAGACCAGGTAATTGACTGGCAGGTGCTGCCCTCTTGTGGAAATACTGAGAACTATTTTCTACCTGCATCTGTGTGAAATGCAGGGGTCCTAAGTACAATTTGTATAATGTTTGCAATGGGCTTGTGGTTAGGAATACAAGGGAGACCAATGGACTTTCTAACCACAACTGCAATGTACACATATACATAGTGTTAGGGTCACATTTTAAAAACTTACCACGAACTTTAGACCACATTACTAACCATCATCTCCCTTTTGAGCAAGGTGCATGATCAAAATCTAACCTGATAGTGTTCACAATTCTTATGAGAAAAGGCTAGTAAGAGACTTCCTAACATACAAGATGTAGCTGCTTATATTAGCCCTATAATGAATATCACCAATCTTCTTTCCATTTGTTCTCTTTAACCCATTCATGCTTAAAGCCGAATTTCATCTGGATCTATAATATTTATGAAATTATTTCCGAAAAGATAGTAAATTCTCGTAATGTTTGAAGGTTTTAGCTCTGTTCAATATTTCGCCACCAAATATTTTCTTTATTCGAAAGATATCGCCACAAAAATTAGGCCAGTTTTAGCCGTTACTGGAACAAGTTGGGTAACATTGTCTTAGTGGCCAAATAATGTTCGGAATCGGTCACAATTTTCAAGATCGATCATCGGTCCATCTGAACGATCGATGATCAATTAATAATCAAAGTTGTAAATGCGCAGTTTTCCTTTGTTAGTCTTGGCTTGTTCAAGGGTTCTTGGCTCCATTTTTGTAAAGGAGTCAAACTAATTTTCTTTAAATACCCCTTGAACCCCTTAGTTTTACTTGTTACATTACTGCTTGATATTAAGATTGTGCAGGCTTAAGTGGTGTCTCTCACTTGAACAAAAGGCTGTTTCTAGATACAATTTATTTTTTCAAAAAACTTTTAAAATAATCGATCTTATAAAATTGCAATCGATCATTAAAATCAGAAGTTGAATGCACAATTAATCGGTATGTCCGATTAATCGGAAGATTCCTACCAAATAAGTACACTTATCTATTGTTTTTCTGTTGAAGACTTAAGGGAAACTAATGGTCACACTATGCAGCTTGTGCATTTACTTCCAAAATACTCAAAATGATACTTATAACCAGATTGTCTTGATGTGCAATTAAGAATCCAGTGAAATAACCCAATGCAAGAGGTTGTGAGATAGGTGTTTATATTAACTGTTCAGGAGGGAAATCGCGCTGTTTTGCATGGGGCGCCCGCGGTTGCAAAAATAGGGCTTGTTGTAGTGTGGTTGTGGGGATCCGTGCGCCGAAACTGATGGCCGGCGCACGGATCCATGGCCCAAATACAGGGCATCACTGGTTGCACACTCCACAATTGTGGAAGTAAACTGTTTGAAATCACTTTGTATGTCTTACAGCAATTCTGATTTTTTTTCATTAAAGTAGTACATGGGGTTCAAACCAGGAATTCAAGAAACACCATCTTAACCCTACTCCTGATTGGTAGCAGGTAGAAAATATCATAACCAAGCGTCCTTAGTCAGCCCATATTCTATGTCATTTCAATATTTACAACTTTTCACTCAAATGACATAATCTCACTACTTGCACAGGTGCATTTAACTAGCTTACAATGGTTCTCATCACCATAACTTAAGTAAATTATCATATTAAGTAAATTACCTTGATTCAGATATTTAAGTAGTTTGATATACTGGCTAGATTTACATTTAATACATCTGACACAACTTAAAAGAGAGCCAAATCTGATTAGATAAATTAGCCATCCACGCCAATAGAATACATCTTTTCTAAGGATAAGTTCTGATTTAATACATTACTACAAGTTAATGTTCCTATTCCATACTTAAAAACCCTTATAAATCCGTGAAAGGCAGTCAGTAGCGTGTCATGACTGCACGATTCCGGGATAAAGTACATGCAATTACGAGACGAGTGTAAAGGCTTGGTACAGTATTTGAATTTGGCGCCAATACTACGTGGTCGATGACGTCACCAATCAGGTCAGTGTGAGTTGCCGGCTTGTCAATAGACATTCCTATGGGAGAACCGGCTCAGGTCTTAATGATTAGGTGTGATTCAATAGATGCCAATGTTTTACTATACTCCCCCCACATGTGCTTGAAGGTCGGACATATGTGTGCCCCTATATCTCGTCTCACATGCACTACTTTTGTACTAGTACGCTGTGAGGACTGATTGCCGTCCGCAGCATATGGTGTGCAGGAATTTGAAAGAAATAGTGCACGAAAGAGAAGGCGCGCCTGACACTTAGATGCGAACCTTTCCATTGAAAAAAACTGCAAGCCCTGCTAATCTAATACTACATGTAAAAAATGTGTGTTTTCTGGTATCCGCTTTCTTTCAGGGCAGATAAAGTTAGCCACGTGACCTGGCTAGAAATGAGTCCATCTTTCCAACTAGTCAAACCCACTTGCTGAGGGTGCCAGTTTCAGAGTATGCTAATAAGGGAACGGCTTGCAGCCGTATTTAAAGGCACTAAGCATCTAGTTGATCATATTTCATTAATTCTTAGAGGACTGCAGATGGTGTTGGTATTACTTCTTTCATTTCTACTTGGATTAAGATAAGACTAGTGGTTGTTCAACTAAGATTTCTGCTGTGTATGACATAATATATTTCAGTTTCTCTTACAGCTTTGTTGAAACTTCTTTTTCGTAATAAAGAGAGAACTTTTATATTAAACATTCTTTAATATTCAAAATTGGCTGTGTGATGTATGAATGGAATCAATAACAAGTCATTCTTATTCTGATATATTTCTATAAAAATGTGTTTTTATTGATATGATTGCCCCGCTACTACAAAGACATGATTGCTAAGACATGGATCGCTACACCCTCCTGACAATAGGCTTGGCTGTGCAGACACAACAAAACCACTTCAATGCATTGTTTTACTGAAATATACAGGATTCTGGTTCAACAACGTCTAGTTTACATTTTTTCATCACAGTCGCACTCTCGGTTCATACTCAATATTTCTGAATATTTCTTGCATCAAAACCACACTTTCAGATGTTACTCAAGATTTTTTTTCCAACATTGTGTTACTTGTTCCATAAAAGCAACTTCATTTAACTCTTTAATCCTTTCACATCTGAAGCACATACATAGTCTACAATATGCAAATATCTTGATATCACAGCAGTATTTTGAGAAATATCTGATTAAGAATTGTAGTCGTTTGATTTAACAAAGCTTCTTCAAATATTTTTCAAATGACACTATTTGATAAGCGATATTCAAAATTGTTACACCATGGATGCACTACATGTATGTAAATAAGTCTTGATGCTCAAGAACTGATTGGTTATCTGTTTATGACAATCCTCATTTCTGATTGGTTGAAGCAGGATGCATACTGCGAAGTACTCATGCAGAGGTGTCGGTTGAAAGGAGATGAATTAATTTAAGAAGTCGAGTAGAACATGTTTTTTTTTTTTTTTTAAAGATGGAGGATTCTCTTGCAGTAAATTGTGTTCGAATTTTAAAGAATATAGCACCATGGAAGAATTAAAATTCACTGCAGAGCACCCACCCATCCTGTATGTCGCATTGAACCTAAACCCTGTGTAGATCAGAAAACCAGAGGCTCCATTTCATTTGGAAGTCTGTACAAAAATATAACAATTACTTAAGAGTAATAAGTTTTTACATCTTGTAATTAATAATTTACACAAAGTTTAGGTAACTTGATGAATGCATCGTGAAAAAACATAGGAAAAAGATTATATATATATAACAAATAGAAAAGTTTTAATCATACAGGTATACTTCTCATGCAAGGCATACAGCAAGCAAATTGCAAGTTCTTTTTCAGAGAACCTTAACCCATTAACACTCAGAGCGGCTAAAAGAGGCCTGAGGATTTTGGGAATATTTCACCCATGAAGGCTTTTTCTTGAAAGTATTTGATGGAGAAATATTCATCAGAAGCCAAACAACAACTCTCCTTCAAATATTTTGTGATTTATGCTTTTTTCTCAAAGTTATTCTCAAAATTGTGAGAAAAGCAGACGATATCTACTAGAGGAACTCTGAGTGCTAATGAGTTAAAAACTTCAGTAGGAGATATTCCAAATTTATGGCCATTTATATTCCTGATTATAAGAAAATCTTGCCACCTGGGACAAATTATTGAAATATTTGTTTGAGATCTTAAGATGCTTCAGCTGTATGCTCTGTATGAGTGTATAAAACCACCGCTGTGAAAAAAGGTCCCAGCTTGTAGAAATAGCATCTCTGTAAATAGGTCTACTACCAGAAATATATACACATGAGTAGGAAGCAACATCAATAAGAAACCAAAAGTTGAACAAACACAGCTTGCTTGCTCAACTTCTTCAAGGTCTCTTCCATATAAGTCATTGTGAAAGTTGCCATTGACTTATTGTAAGGTGGTGGTTTTTGCCGGGTACTCCGGTTTCCACCACCATTTACAACTGGCTAGTCATGACTTAGCCGAAATATGGCAGAAAAAGTGACAATAATTGAAATTCCATTTTTCATTGCTTCATAGCTCAATTTATAGAAACCATTCACATCTAGAATGCTCAGACATTGAGAAGTACAGATCCTTTTTGAAATTTTTAAGAAAGTAGGAAAATATTTGTGGGATTTGAGTAACTTCCATTACTTGTACCAATATTTGGCATTTATATCAATGCTTCTGAGCCATACTAGAGATGGATGTGAGAAGCCATTATTCCATAAGAAGTGATTTTATTTCTTATCATTTTTAGTCATATTGGTTCCCATTGAAGGAAGTGTTTTCACAGTTTGCTTGTTTTCATCCTGCATCTATGAACATCATATCAACTTTTCAGAAACTCAGGTGTAAAGAAAATTGGTAACAAACTATATACAAAGAAAACATGACTGGTAAGAGATTGTGGAAATTTCATATTGCTCCCATTAACAAAATTAACAAAGTGTCTGCATATGCAAATGATAAGTACCCTTTTAAAGGTCTTGCCTCTTAATTTATGTGATATAATCAACTGTCAACTGTTCATTTCCATTTACTAGAAAAATAATGACCTAGTTTTTACAGAGAACTGAAGAACAAACAAGCTGTCTCTGGAGTAAGTAAATAAAACTCAATACAAAAAGGAGTGGTAAAATAAAATAATGAGGGGAAAATGCCAAAATCAACCAAGACAAAGACAAGATAAATACAATAGAACACAGGGGTTTTATAGCAAAATATGTCACGGATGCAAATCAAACATTAATTTTACATTTTTACATTATTTCTACAAAATATAAAAGCAAACTCATTCAGTGAGATCACAATATACATAGGTACAATTTGAGCATTCATTATTATTCTTATTACCTGTCTCATTATGTTAATTATAGTAGTATAAGTCACTTATTGCATAGTTTACATCAGACAAACATAGCAATGTCAGGAGTAATCACATCTACATCAGGCCTAGTCCATTCCAAAAAGGGGTAAATCCAAGGGTGGCACTCCTTCAATCTGGGGGTTCAAAGTACTATCCAGAAACCCTCTATTAAAATGAGGACTCGTAAGATATTTCTAGAAAACCAGTTCAAAACAAGGTCTCCTAAGATGTATGGAAAATTCAGTTATATGATTATCAATTTTCCTTTGGTTGAACCCCTATCTTTTGGAATGGACTAGCCCATGGGCAAAAGCTAGCATTTTGTGTTAGGCTACTAGACTGCACTGAGTCAACTGAAGGGTACAACCTCTGCATTGTGTTCTGTTTAAGGTCAAGACACCTGGAAAATCAGGATCAAGTATCAAGGTTTATTCAGTATAAAGTTTTGCATTATTGTTATCTTTAACCCTTATGCTGGTGGTGGCTAATTTGGCCATTATAAAATGATGCAAAAAAACTGGAAAAATTACTGAAACTCTGGCATGTGGGTACTCATCTGAGAGCACTCTGTGAGAGCTATCTTATGAATACCAACATGACAGGGTTTAGATCGTTGCCCTTGTGCTTTAGATGAAAGTAGCCTCAGCATTGGAAGGGTTTATAGAAAAAAAATAACATAGTTTTATGACTCGCTTCCAGAGTGGTCACTTTGGCCTAATTTCTTCTTGACGTTACTATATAGAAAATTGGTAATGAGAAAACACTGAAAGTGCAATCAACAAGGATTGTCATGATTAAACACAGTTCCTCGCACATCCAGAGATTTGGCTTGAGTCTGTAAGCTTAAAGGGAACACAGAGCAGTAGGTGTTTGGCATGGGGAATGGCAATGGGTGCAATGAGACAGTTTTGATGCTCAAAAATCAACTCATTCTCCGGATCCTCAAGCCAAATACTAATGATAAATATCTCATTAATAGTATATGCAAATTTCACCCAGTTGGGTCGTCATTCTGTGTGAGATTTTTTTCTTGCAAAACCTCTTAAATATCAAAAAGAACCAAACCATACACAGATTGACTAGACCCAAATGTCTTCATTGTTTTTTTTTAGAAAGTCCTGAAATTTTCCTTCCAATTCTCACACATGAATGCTGCTCACATAATTGGACCATTCCCAAGGAAAGCATTTGCGCTAATTTTTCAGGCGTGTATTTCAGGGTGTCATGGTTTTCTAGGTTATCGTGTGCTCTATGTACAAAGTAAAGCCTCAGTTTGGGCAAGGGTCAGAGTGAATCCGTAAGGGGAGGGAGTACAGAGAATCCAAGAGCCGTGGCCCCTCGGTGCAAAGATAAATATCCAGGTGCAGCACAGACTGTGTACTTGTACTTGCTGCAAATTGCTTGAAAGCAGTCTTTAAGCACTTAAGAAAGGAATGAGTCCTGTCTGTGCAACTGACTGGCTGTAGTTCCATTGTGTTCTAAAAGAGGGCACCACTTGTTCAATGGAATGTCTTGAGAAGAGATGTCTGCCAATTTCTTTTCCCAGTAGCTCTACTGTCTTTGGCAGTGCTCTGCTTGCGGTACACCCCCGAAATGACGTAAATAACTCCATCCTCCGTCCACAATCTCCGCACCTCGCATCACTTTCAAAATCTACACTATGTACAACCACTGTTTAGTTCATCGTATTCCCATCAGAGGGCAGCACTGGCCACTTGGTGTCCACAGCCGTCCCACATCATCTTTTAATGCTGTACATTGCTAGCGTCGTCAGCTAGTCCATAATTCATACTGGTGGGTTATATAATACTCTTTTTTCTCTATTTACACCTATGTACATATGGGCGCTGTGCCCAAGCAACTTTTACTATACATACACTTTCTTGATTTTTTGTGACGGCTGTAATTTAGTCTCTGTACTACCATTGGGAAACTTTCCACTTTTTGGCGTAACATTTAATACTACATTTAATTGTTTTTGCACTGATAAATATGCATCGTTACTATTTAAATTTGCTTCCTTCTCCATGATGGGAGTTCCTTTTGTAAAGTCTGCCGTATTGCAATCCCGGAATGCGGGACTGAGTCCACTTGAGTTGGCTTGTCGGTACAAGCTCAATCTGTAGCCGACGAGAAATCCGATGAAGAGTGAGAGTATGATTGACACAACGGTCGCGATCGCCATCGCGGCTGGCGAATACATTCCATTTCCTTGGGCCGTTGACGCTCCCACGACAGGACCTGGAAAACACAAAAATCAAAACATAAGCTTTATCGCCGATTAACGCTTTGAAAACCATGTGTGTCCAACACAAGTGCCACCAAACGGTCTGTTTTTTCCACGTCGTCATGGTGATTCCTTAACACTCTATCACCATGACAACTGAGCGTGCTTGACATCCTGCCCTGTAGATTTGTGAAAAATCAAAAAAAGCCAAAAACCCACCAAAAATGTTACTTGTAAAGGAAAGGTGTGGTAAATAATTTCAAAATCTGTGCTGGTGCACTGAACGATAAAAATAGTACAAGGCATCAAAATGTGAGAAAAGGGATTCTGACCGCTGGTGCTTTCTTTGTTATGAGTAAATTATAAAGCTAATAAACAAGTTTGGTGCAAAGTTACTCTCATGAAGAAATGAATGTGCTACGGAGAGCACCCTTAAACCATATAAGTGATCAACAAAATGTGCTTGGAAAAAACTACCACCAGGACACCCGGACCAGACTCACAGAATGAGTTCTCATCCAGGACCTAACATCATTACCGGAAACAAAACGGATTAAAAGATAGAAACGATGTTCCAATCCAGTTTGTGTTTAAGGTATTGATGCTGAAAATGGTATGGGCATTGAAAAAACTCAATGTGTATAAATTATGTTAATGAACAGTGCATTGGCAAAAACAAAAAAATGGGATGCATCAATTAGTAGTCATGACCATATTAGGGCGGTAAGTTAGTGATGTGCCAGTGGTTAGCGGGAGTCAGGGGGCATTCGGGCATTCTTCCCCAAATTCACACACGCCCAAAAACAAGACATGTCGCTAGTTTCTGTTACCTGCGAACCTATCACAATGGCTAATGAATGAGAAGGGGGCCCAGCTGAAACGGACGTACGCACACACACACTCTGCGTTGTCGTCATAGTTCAGATCATGCAGAACTCAAGCAACTATAATTGCCGCGAGGTATTTCAAAGTCATTCCACTAGAAAGCCTTCATGCACACACACACACATGTTCAGGGTCATTCAGTCTGATAGCAAAGCATGCAAGTTCTATTTCACCTATTCATGCCAGTAGTGGCCAAAAATAGCCCGACTATTTTGGCATTATCTTTGAGAACAGCGTACTTTTTGGATTTTTTTCATAGGAAAAGTGTTGGTTGGAATCTAACCAATAACTCTCTTTCAAATATCTCGTAAATTTATGTTAAATTTGAAAATAATCTTCAAAAGTGTCAAAGGTCCAGACGACAATATTTGCGGAGATCTCCAGGCATGAATGGGTTAATGCAGTATTTAGCAATTTTTATTGCAAATGCACATCACAACAGGCTGTGAAATCAACAATGAGTTTGTGTTATCCGAGGCTGTTATCTTAAACTAAAGGCAGTTCTCTTATATTCACCCTGTTCATATACTGAACCCTTTTGAGACAAGGAACCCTTTTAAGACAAGGAACCCTTTTGACACAAGGTACCAGGCCTGACTTGACAACAGGAATCTGGTATGGCAAAGTTTTCCATTACGATAAAAGCTCAGCTGAGAAACTTTGTAAAGGTATAGAGAATAGCAACACCATCCATCTCCTATTGCTATGATTGCAAAGAATATAGTTTCCAAACTCTTCAAGTTCATAAAGGAATGCGTAAGGAGGAGGATGTGTGAGTCAAATGGCTAGTCGAAATTTGTTTACCGACATATTTAGTGAGACATAAAAACTTCACATCTGAAGCATACACAAAGTCAGACACACATAAAAATATCTCAAATCTAAAGTAATAATTTGAGAAATACTTGACTGAAAGTTGATCTTCCTATTGAAATTAGCAACTTCGCTTCAAATATCTTTCAGATATTACTCAAATTGATGAGTTCAGTTCAAAGTTGTCAGAATAAGTTTGCATTCCAAATGTAAATGGTTTAACCAAGAAAAGGTCCAGGAACAATATGTCAATTTCACCACTGAAATACACATCATTCCATTTCTATCCTCTCTAGAACTGAATCAGCCTTAGTAGTTAAGACATTAAAACAACCGTGAGTTGTGATAGTGAAAGTAAATGTTGAATTGAGAACATTGAGAAATGAATTTATCATCGGCCTTTCAATGTAGAGATGAAACAAAGTACCAGAAACAAAAACGTGCTTAACTAAATTCCTATCACAATACGCTGGTGAGAACAAAGCAGAGCATGCTGGGTAATACAACGGTTGTACTTGTCTCCATGGAAACAAATACAAAATGGCCGCGAGCAAAGGTCACATGATAATGGTGTCCAGAGGATAAATATTAAATCATTGAATTGATACAAATTCAATAAATGGGAAATATTTGACAAACTGTGAGCGAATTAAATCACTAGACAGATTTCCATTTAAATATTCCAAAGATTTTGAGAAGAAATAGTTTTATTTCAAGAGAGAGAGAAAGAGATATTTGTAAAGAAAACAGGTTAACCCATTTCTGTCTTAAGGGTACACAAAATTGGACACAAATGGAAATATCTTGTTAACAAAGCAATATTCTGAGAAATATTTGACTGAAATTTGTTGTTAATATTTTATTCAACAATCCTTATTCAAATATCTTTCAAATATTACTCTTTATGATTAATTACTTTCAAAATTGTCAGACCAGAGTGCATTCCAGATGCAACAAGGTCAGCAGTGATAGAAATGACGAGTGCTCAGCCAATCGTTGGTTCTGTATCTTACATGCAACAGAATGCAGGAGGGACAGCGTGAGCTTCCAAGATTCAACTAACGAAAAGGCTGGAGCTAAACAAGAGAACTACGCTAGACACTTAGGCGTATAATCTAAGCAACAGAAGAGAATACAGATGAGGCAAGACAGCTTGATGCGCCACGGTGGATCTTGTCAAAACAGTTGTGAGGCGGAGAAACTATAGGGTGAACAGGAATGTGTTTGGATAACAAAATAAAATTTATCTTTAAATGTAACTGGTGCAAAGATTGTGTAGTTTTACTGTGGAAACTTGAGAATATGGAGGTGTGCTTTATTCAAGACTCATAAAACTTAAACAGGGATTACAAGTGAGATCCGAATATATACAGTTTGTGCATCAATTCTAATATTTCTTGGTTCTCCTAGAGGTTACAAGTGAGATCTGAATGTACAGGTTGTGCATCAATGCTATATTTCTTGGTTCTCCAAGGGATTTGGGGTATCGAGACTTGGGTACCGGAACTGCATCATTATCATAGCAAAATATAAAGGTCAAGGTCAGGTCAAGGTCAACACCATTTTGACAACATCCGTGGTCTTGAGCAGTAGATATTGGGCAGTAGATGAAAGAGGACGCCCGAGCAAGACGCCCAAGCGGGTCGACCGAGCGGGACGTCCGAGAGACAGGATTCAGCTTCGCCATTGTGAGAGGGACAAGCAACAAAACTGCAACGAGTCTTACCCTTAGTAACCGTATTAGGGATGTGATTGTCGATGGGTGGGCGGGACTCTGGTCCCTTCGTGGGTTTAGACCCACTTACGATGCCACTGGTTTCACCTAGATAGTCGGGAAAAACAGAAGGAACGACATTATTTCACTAGTCCCCGCTGAGACAAAAAAGACAATACAAAGATGATACATACAATGAAGAGTCCACCTTGCATTATGAATACATGCATTTCAGTTTAAATATATTTCATGCAAAAATCATGCTTTAGCTTAGTTCAAAAAAGCAAAGAATAAATATTCCTCAGTTGACAGGATCTTTCCTGAAAACTGTGGCTGATAAGAATGATTTTAGAACTTCTATTTTCTTATGATCTGCATCCCGTCACTTGAGGTATCTGCAAGTGTCTTTGTTGGAAATGCAAGTTGGACTTTTTCTTGAAGTAGGATAAACTGCAGAAAGTTTGACACCACATGATAGAAATCTTTACTTTGAAACAAAGAATAACATATTGAGCAAAGAAACATACAAATGACAAAGCTCTTCCACAAATGTAGATTTATAATCTTGTCATAAGATTTATGTTGAGACAACCCAACCAGACACTTATTTCTAGTACACAGTTACTGAGTATTGTGTATCCATGAACTTGATATTTCCAGTGGTGTCAAACTATCCCTAGTCTAGTTACTTCACAAACCAGGAAAATGATGCCATTGGTATATTATAGGCTGATTAGCCACCTACAACCACGTACTACAAAGGTACAGAGAGACTAGAGAACCCTTGCTAAGTTACTGCTGCCACAGAAGCTGCAATAGGAAGTGGTTAATAGAGAAGGCTAAGTATATGATATATCTATATTAAACTTATTCTAATAAACTAATAACTACCATGCTTATAGTGACACAGTCACTAGCAATTTTAGTAATACTAGGTATGTCAACTGTTGGGGTGAAATTGCTAACACATGTTTTCCTGTTATTGCTTATATGTTACCTGTTATGCTAAGGCTACATAGGGATATATAGTATATATATATATATATATATATATATATATATATATATATATAAATATATATATATATATATATATATATATATATATATATATATATATATATATATATATATATATATATATATATATTTATATATATATATATATATATATATATATATATATATATATATATATATATATATATATATATATATATATATATATATATATATATATATATATATATATTACCCTTTTATACTACGGCTACATAGTGGTTTATCACACCATGCAAGTCAGTCTATAGGAAGTATGGTGTTAGACATATAAGAGGACAACAGGAATTAGATGGGACTAACTAAGTTTATGATTTTATCAGTGAAACATTTCTAGGTTCAAATGTTCATTGGCCGGCATTGAACCACCATTTAGTTCACCAAATGATCAAAGAACCAAAATGTGGTTCACTCGATAAAACCGAGGCCAGTTATAAGTGGAGATGTGAGATATGGTACCTTGTATGAGGTGAATAGAGACAGGGTACCAGGGATGAGGTGTGATCTATCTTGTTTAATGTTAGTTTTGACTATTGTAAGACTGCCCGCATCATTTTCCAAAAGCATATGACTTTAAAAAAAAAAAATCCTTCTATAGAATACTTATCCTCAAAAAGAAACCTTCTTAAGAGTAGATTTACTTATGATAAAAATTGAAAGAAATTAATGCAGCGCATAGTAGTTAGATTAAGAAGACAACACATGATCCACCTTAAAAAGTACAAACTATTTTACAGTTGTATGGTTGCTGACTATAGATGAATAAGAAATATATATCTGAGGTGGATAGGGACTGAGAAAAGAGACATGTACACATGTACTTGAAAAGAGAGAATCAGAGAAGAAACATTTAAGCTGCATGGGTATTGAACACTTAATGAACACATCTAGATTCTAAACATGTTCTACACATGTTATATAAACGTCAATCAACTAACCCGGAGTGGTTTTTGGGACCACGTCCGTGCCACCTCCGTCGGGCTTGGCGGGGCAGTTGCAAGGCTTACACGGCTTGCAAGTTGTCATGGTAGGGGGAGTAGTAACTATAGGGAAGCAATAGTAATGGAATAACGTTAGCCAGCGGTTCAATAACCCTACTTTGGCAAACAAAAATACGGTAAATTCATCACATCTATGAACAATACACCCATCATTGTGGACAACTACAAGAACGTGCTGTCATAAAATCACATTCTCATGAGTTCATATCTACTTTGCATAGAAATGAGTTATGCAATAGAGAACAAAGTAAGATACAACATTTTCTTTTATTTCAGTGAAACAAAATCAGAACTCTAAGTGAAGTGAAGCCCTTCATTAGAAATTCTGAATTTGCAATTGAATTTCAATTGTTGTTTGATTGACCATTAACCAGAATCAGAATCGACAAAATACACAAAGATAGGTGTATGGATATCTAAGGCACTATTCTACTTGAATATAACAGACTCCATGCTTCAAACTGTGCAGCTAAAGCTAACAAGTGCAAGGGACTCTGAAATAAATCCAAAATACATCTCAATGATGATACAGTACACTCAATATAATACTCCTTGATGTACTCTCAACCTAAGCTCTATGCTTTTCCTCAAACCAGATTAACCCACTCAATACTAAAACACCCGTAAGCTAGGTCTTACCTTTTCAAGTTCTGTAGTATTTGAAAAACATTTACTTGGAAAATTCGCAATCAGTATTTCCATAAGATTTGCAATATTGTTGTGCAAATGTGATATCTCATTTGCATAACAATTCATAATTTGGAGAAGTGAGTGGGTTAAATCAAGTTTGATTGGAAGCGTAGTGTACCCCTTAAAACATCTAAGTAAAAATTCATTTTTCACTTAACTCTGAAACCAAAAAATTGATCAAGTGAGATCTTCATATATTCTTAAAAGTTACAATGAAGTACACAAACTATTTAGAGAGTCTGTGTTTTTTTTTCACAGAAGTTATTGAGAACTCCTATGCCCTCAGCAACCCTGATCTGATCACTTCACACTAGTCAGATACGTACCTATTCCATTGCCAGTTCCTGTGGAGGGGTTGTACGGACAGCTTGGGTGGCGGCCATCTTGAATATGTTGAATTCTGGAAAATGAACAAAAATGAGCCATGGTTATAGCCAGTCTGAAATGAATAGTACCAAATCTAGCCACCAGAGGGACTGTGGTACTGAAGCCCCCCCCCCCCCCCCATCCTTCACCAATGAATGTGTTAACTGGATAAGTATAAAGTGGGGTTTGAGGAAAAAAGATCACTAGGTATTCTCAACAACAATTAATATTATAGCCAGTTAATTAAAGGACCAGGCTATCTCTTGGAAATAGGAGGGGGGGGGGGGGGGGTGATAAACATGTGTGAAATCCTTGGAACTCCCATGAATGAAAACCAATTATAAGACCTTGTCAGGAACCTATGTATCCTTAAATCCAGCCAAATCTACCAATTTCCACGAGAAATGGGGATTATGGGGTGAAAATTCAGGATCCTTGTTGAAGTCATAAACATTTCAAAAGTGAGTGAACCTTTGATGTGAAATGGGGAATATATGAGTGTAACATTAATGAGATATCAAGATGATTTGGATGCAGAAACAAGAAAAGATCTGTATCAAAAAATGGGTTTTAGAAAAGATACCTACAAGATGACATCGATATCTTCTGAGAAGCTGGTATAATAGCTGTAACTGGACAGCCAAAGACAGAACACAGGATTATTTAAAGAGAAGTAACTGTACCTCAAGCATATGCCATGTAGAAAGATGATCTTAACCCTTACGCTGCTGGTGGCTAATTTTGCCAATACAAAATGATGCAAAAAAGCTTTAAAATGACTGAAACCCTGGCACATGGGTACTCATTTGATTGCACTCAGTGAGAGCTATCTAATGAATACCAACATGACAGGGTCTAGATGGTTTGAAATAAAATAGTATTAGAAAATTCTGAAATACTGAAAGTGAATGCATGTGTATACAATGTAAGTATTAATATATGTGTGTAAATGTATATATTTTTACTTACCCTGCGTTGCTGGGTACGCATTTGTCCTCCCAGGAGCAATAGGGGTCCTGCATGGCCACGCACTCGCCACACGTCTTCTTGAGGTGACAGCGGTGGAGCGGGATGGACTTTATCTCGTCTCTCGACACGACGATCAGCTTGGCCTCGCCCGTCAGCGAGCTACGATACACCTTCAGGTTGATTACAGGTGTATCCGTATCGAACACCTGGATATCCTCGATAACGACGCTCTCGATCTGCTCCTTGTGACCTTTATTGACAGACTTCACCACCCGACCATCATCTAAAACAGCAAGAAATCGATGAAATTCAAAATGAATATTCCATAAAAAAGTATACATGACCATATATGGTCATGAGTTTTGCAATGCTATTAACATTTCATTTTATTCATTGATTTATAAAGTTATCCATGCCAAAGGGTTTCTATAGTTACAAAAAGGAAGTATCAATTGTCACCAAAAAGCAGCATCACAAATTAACTTAAGGCATTTCATTGCCAGAGAAAAAGTTGCATCTTGCAGTGTAAATTATTTGTTATGGATTGTATAGGATTTTCTTTTGAGAATGAATGCTTCTTCTAGATTGTACAAAAATCCTGTCCCCATATACACTCTTTGGGAGGATTTAGTGCAGACTGACCTGTTCCTACGAAGATGACATCATAGTAGCGGTTGTCTCCAGCCAATACGTGCCAGTCGATGGCTATTTGCGTAAACCGGGACCTATAAATAGACAAAGCAGCCGGTGAGTGAGGGGTCTGAGCAGGTGGAATGGGCGTCCCACGGAGGGGGGAGGGGGGGGGGGGCCACTTCCTGCTTACAAACACAAATCATGCTCGCTCAAATGTCACTAGGTGTTTCAATCCCATCGTAAGATAAGACAGCAGGTGAAAACCTAGTTAGAATAGTTACAGAGACTCATCAAAAATACTGTAGATTCACAAAAGATTGTGTAGAGTAAATTTTATGAATTTACAGAAAATTTTACGAATTTACAGAAAATCAATTTTTGCGTTTTTAAACTTTGCGAATTGGCCACAACATGGAGTGCCAGCTATACACTTAAAGTGGCAGCACTAATCATTGCGAATTTAAATTTAGCGACTGAGGCTAAACGCAAAAGAACGCACATATTAAAGTAACACAATCTTTTCAGAAATTACAGTACTGACAATAGTATGGTTACAAACACAGTCTTTAGTAATGTAAAAGAAGAATACAAGATGTCACCAAGAACATAACAGAACAAGTATGTCATCATGAAGTTCATGAGCTAAGCATAGTATATATACATAGCATAATGTTTATTGCAATGAAAATACTTTTCAGAAATAAAGCAGGACTGTCTGGCTGAAGAACTGCTTTTTCAAATGTGGTAATTCCAAATACTGATACTCTTATGTACTATCAGGGACCTGGTGGTAGTCCATTGTGGGTGATATAAACCTTTACTGAACCAAGGTTTGATAATAGAACAGCAAATTCTTATAAGTACGCATATATTTCCAAAGGTGCCAGAAATGAATATTTCTCAGTTTCTAAGAAGAGAGTTTCAGTGGTAATTAGTTTCTATTGAGAGAGAAGTCAGGAGGGTGCATGTTCTGCTCTCATGCATGGCTTTTAACCCATTCACACTCAGAGATCCACCAGAACCTAACGTCTGCTACTTTCATACTTTTGAAAATAACCTGAGAACAAAGCGAAAATAAACAAAATATTTGAAGGAGAGTTGTAGTTTGGCTTCTGATAAACATTTCTCCTTGAAATGTTTTCCAGAAAATGCTTTTGTAAGTAATATATTTCCAAATTTGTCAGGCCTGTTTTGGCTGCTCTGGGTGTTAATGGATTAAGAAAGTATTGTCTGCTACTCTCATAATTTCACAAATAACTTGTGAAGAAAGCAAAAGTTCACGAAATATTTGAAGAGGAGTTGCTGTCTGTCTTCTGATCAACATCTCTCCTTCAAATGTTTTACAAAAAATGCTTTTGTAAGCAAGATTTTCTAAAAGCGTCAGGTCGGTTTTGGTCGCTCTGAGTGTAAATGGGTTAAGTCTATATTACTACTTCTGCTTGTGTTGTTATCTTTGCATCCCTGTGGCCTGAAGCATGTTCCCACAAATGAGGTGGAAAAACATGATAACAGAGACTTTTTAGCAGTAAATAATACACTAATCACCAGATGACTCATTAAGCAGCAAGTAAACAATCAGCATGGTTCAATTAATTCTCAAGTTTTTTACACTAAACGCATGTGAATATCAGAGAAAAGATAACTAAAGTAATATTGAATAAATTACTATTTGAGGCACGTTTGTTAATTTTAAACATTTGAGGCACCAAATCATCTTTGCACAAGTTTTGAGATAGGGTCGTATTTGGTAACTGACTCACATCTTTCATTTTCCAAACTATTTAAAAAGTTTGAGGCCCCAATTTTTTCTCCGCTGATGTTTTGAGTTAAATTTGTGATTTGTAACTGACTCACAGCTTTCATTAAAAGAAAAGTCATAAACCCAAAACTTTTATTGCAAAATTATGCAGCGATTCAATTGTGTGGTGCAAGGGTCACAAAACCATTTCATCAATTCCAAACGACATTTTTTTAACATCAACCGAATTACGTGGCTAATCAGACAAATTGTATGAAAATAAAGTTAGAGAGAGCTGTGAAGGTCACGCAAGGTCATAAAAGGTCCCGACCTCCATTACAAGTTTTAGCGATGACCTTGACCCTCAGCCTAATAGTGCGCAGTTAAAGGTAGTAATATCGGTGACCTGTGCGCCGGCACGCCCCCCAGTGGCACCGTCACACACCGACAAGACACCAATTACCGCGATATTACACACAGGCAATCTCTTCAGAGCACCTTACGCCACTGGCACTGACACGGGCAATCATTTCAAAGCTACAGCATGTCTGCTTCGAATAAACACAGCGAACTCACTTCATGCTTGCAAATAGGCTTTTGCCCTGATTGCTTTTAAAGTCAATTTGAGCTCAGCCGAAATAACATTCATGAATAAATGTATCCTCCCCATTCACCTTCAGATGCCCTGACATGTCCACATTCACTGCAAAATCATTTTCAAAATTCTACTTGCAGTTTATATTTCTTAAAAAACTGCATTCCAAATGTCTTGAGCGCTTGGCAATCATAGTAGAAGCAATCCGTCGCATAGTAATTTCACTCATCTTAGTTGCCACAAGTCCAAGAATACTATATACGGCTATATTTTGGAGTGCTAAAGATTTCGCTTTAGAGCCCTACAGGAGGATATTTGTGTTATTTAAAATCTGTGAATTTAAGCACTCAAGCTATATTTATTACTATATAGATATTCATTTGAAGGATGTCATTTTGGCGCTATCATGGGGAGTGCGAAAATAGCGAAAATTAAAAGCCTGTAAAAAATACCAGTTATACAGTAATTTGGCTCATCTTAGTTGCAAGGAGTGTAAAGATAAAGAGTATAAGAGAAAATATCTTTACCGGAAGCTTGTCTGTTTTAACACAGGTTCTCCACCAAAGGCCGGCACAGCTTGGTCCATCAGCGGATGCTTCTTGATGAAGTCTAGAGTCAGATCCGGAACCCGCGTCGAGTCATTCACACACTGAAATAGGAAGGAAAATCATCAGCGTTTATTATCGTTTTCCAAGAATTTAACAGACCTAAGGGAATTAGATAAGATAATTGTAATCTTGCGGTCATGTTCTTAAAGAGATCATCTCACAAAAGAAATCCTTATCAGTTTTTTTTAAAATTTGAATTCTACATCATAAGAATGTACCCAACAACTCTCCTTATGTTTTTGCTAAATTCAAACTAAAACATAGCTATATCTAATTCTATATCTGTGACCCTTTCTTGACTAAGCACTCCAAACAAGGCATGATATTTAGGTGATATCCCACAAACAAATGCATATTTCTAAAACTATATCAATGGTAAATGTTAATCTGAATCTGAATAATTTTCATAATTTTCATTCAAGGGGAACTATAAGCGTGGAATTTCTTGATTCTCGTTTATTTCACATCCTTACCTTGCTAGGATGCGGAGACGGGGCTGACACCGGCAACCAGTTAGACGAGGCCGTCAGCTGTTCCTTAAAGAGCCCCTCAAACGTCCGCTGAATATCGCTGAAGCGGAATGCGCACACGGCAGATCCGCTGATGCTGTTCCTGAAAACAAACACAATCAAAATGAATGAAAAGTTTGCCCGCATATAAAATTACAATCCAGTTATCGGTTACGTCATGCTACATGATACAATCAGCGCGTAAATCTGATGCCGATACTCCTGACATTTGCAGAGAAACATTCACAGTGAACCGAGAAATTGGATTCTCTGTTGAGTCAATATGTTCCACAACCGGCATCATTCTAGATGAAAAAGTTACAAAATAAATGAGCATCTCAATTTTTTTAGCATATTGCAAAATTGGAAAAGGGTGGTGAAAATAAATTCACCCTTAAAAAAATTATGAAATAAACGGTCCTCTCAATTTTTCACCAGATTGCAAAATTGGAAAAGAGTGGTGAGAGTAAATTCACCCTGAAAATCAATCAATAGAATACAGAAGACTCATGATTGCATGATATCTAACCTGGGTGTCGTGAAAACTGCATAGACGACATCGGTTCGGTTGGTTCTGACCGGAGAGGACATGTAGTTGCCCTGCCCGAGCAAGGACATGGACTGAAGCTCGTCGAAATAGAAGGGGTATGTTCCGGGGATGGAGCAGTTGAGGCGAGCCTTGAAGTAGGAGGTCCAGGTATTCCGCAGGATGTTCCGCCCGCCCTTGTCCTTCTTACAGACGCGGGCAACGCGGGAGTAGATGGCCTTGCCGCAGTTGATGTACTCAACTGCCGTCTCGCGGAAGAAGAAGTAGACCATGTCGTGGTACTCAAACGAACTGATGAAGTTAGGCTCTGAAAAATACACAAATGGTAAAAATGATACATTAATTTACTCAAAAATGTAAATACCTACCTTTCTAATTTTAGTTGGTAACTAAGATAATAATAATTGAATAATTTTTTAATCAGCAACTAGGAAATACATTCATGTTTCTTATTTTTTTAAATCAAACTCAAAAAATTAAAATAAAACAAACATTCAAATAAAATGGTTATTCATTATCATTTTTACTCAGATAAAATTACTTTCAATGGAATGAAAGAAAATGTAACAAATGTATTAAAATATACACTGTATCAACCAAGACTATCCTCAATACCAATGTATCAATCTAATTCGAAAGTAAATATCAATTTGAACAATAATTGTACTATAAAGTATCAAATTTCAATAAATGAATACAATGTTGCCTTCAGTTATAGATAAGGCTATGCACTATGCTGAAGTGTAGAAGTGCTTACCGTTGAGCCACTGTGAGTCGTGTTGCTCTGTTCGGGGAGGAGGGTAGGTCTCATGTCTCACAATCAGGGCATCCCTCGATGTCATGTCTGCTACAGTCGCTGCGTACAGCATGTTGTCTGAAAGAAGCAAGGTTGACAGAATGAAATATGGATTAAATACAACTGATATATATATATATATAACAACTATATCTTTAACTTAATCCTTATGCCACTGATGGCTAATCTAACAAATACAAAATGATGCAAAAAGCGAAAATGACTGAAACCCTGGCACATTGGAGCTCATCTGAGAGTACTCAGTGAGAACTATCCAATGAATACCAACATGATGGGGTTTAGATGGTTTTCAAAAATCTTTGAAGAAAGTAGCCTCAGCATTGGAAGGGTTTTTAATATCTTTGATCCTAATAGAATGTTTTCTTGCTACCCTTCATCTGTAGGGATGGAGAGTCATATTTCAGTTTTGGCCTTGCCAATTAAGATATGTCAAAGTCAGCTTAGACTGAGACCTTGGCAAAACAATGAGAAGGCAAAGGTTCTAGGTGTGTCAATCTTGATTTCCATATCCTGTACTTGGGGGAGTATCTGTTAATAACAGGGGCAGGAGACTGCTGCTGCACCCATGACTTGTGGCGTGTCAAGAATGCTGTTGATTTCCGCGTCAATGGGGGCGGCCATGACGCTGCCAGCTGGTGACTCTCAGGAAGAGCCAGGCGATTGTCTTGTTGGCCGGGCTGGTATTCTGACCTGACCTGATCTCGCGTAGGCATGCGGGGAGCCACGTCACTTTCATCAACGAGAAACTTATAAATCTGGCTATTTATAGATGCTGGATCGTCTTCAGACAAAATACCCTCGATTCCCCAGATTCCTTTGACTGACCAACGGCAAGCCAGAGGTATGTCTCAACACTGAGTGAGATTGCCAATTATCTGGTATCTTTCCCTTAGAACTGATAAAAAGCTTCCTCAATAAAACACTATCTCCTTAAAGAGCAGACTGAAGAAAATGCCAACTTAGACAGCCAAAGCCTTGGGGGTCTAACCCATGTACACTGATATTGATATTGTAGGATTTGTACAGTTGATAAATCCAAGCTAATTGGAATTTTATATTTTATATTGTTTTTCAGTTGCCTAAGCCACTTGAGCACTTTTAGAATACCGGTAACTGTTTTTTTTTTCATATTCATGCTTTATTCTCAAGCTATTAATACTAGTAACATTTTTCAAGGGGAACTCTTGGCGAATGAATGAATGAATGAATGAATGAATGAATGAATGAATGAATGAATGAATGAATGAATGAATAAATGAATAAATGAACGAAGTAGGAGAATCAAATTTTGGAATGGACCTATACAAAACAATTACATGTACTCAGAACCAACCTTATAAACCTTGGAGGGAGCATGTGTTATCATTAGAACCCCTCAGCTAAACGAGCAGTAGTTTTTCTGTTAGGAACTTAACTGAATAGGTATGAGAAGTTGTCATGTTTTGCGCCCCCCACAGTAGCAGGCAGGCAGGCAGGCTGCCATGTGTAGCTCGTCAGTGGGTAGCTGTGAGTGACAGTGACAAGTTCTGTGGACATGTCGCCAGTCAGAGACGCCCTCCATTCTGCGCGATTACACTGAATTACTCCACTCATATCCGCCTTAACTCTAGTACCCCTACTGCTACTACTGCTACTGTTACAGATTCTGCTGCTACTGCTGATTCTGGAATCACTGAATTACTTCATTCATATCCGCCTTAACTCTACCCCTATTATTACTACTACTACTACTACTACTACTACTACTACTACTACTACTACTACTACTACTACTACTACTACTACTACTACTATCTGCATTTCCCAGCAAAACCTTTAGATACAACTCTGCTCCAATACATCAGACTAACTCATTAATCTCTCTATGAAACTCCTCTCATCCTCTCACCCCAGCCCCAGAACTGCTAGTAGCCAGCAGCAGGCCTAGACTAATAAGACTTCCCTCAATTTAATATGTGCAGATTAGGAGTCAGGCCTGCGGGTTCACTTACTAGACTAATCCTCGCATGCACACACATACATGCACTACCAATACCCCCTACATCTCCCCCTCAAGTAGAATCACTTTCAATATAATTTAATTGCGGAAGCGATCGCTGGCAAGTGACTGGCTGGCATTGATGGAGAAGGCTCTCAATGGAGAATGTCAGTCGAATCCCCAAATGGCTAGAGTGGAGTACAACCATCACTATTACTACAATTGCAACTCATCAGCCGCAAGTGGAGAGCCATGCTACTATTGGAGAGGTCACATACTTAGAGTACTTAATACTGAAACCTTAGAGAATGTACTAATATCAGTTGAATCCCTAAATGGCTAGAGTGGAGTACTATCCTCGTTATTACTACTATTGCTACTCATCAGCCATAAGTAGAATTCCATCCTATCATTGTAGAGATCATTTGGCATGCCAAATACATATATCACTTAATACTGAAACCTTTGAGAATGGACCAATATCAGTTGAATGCCTCAATGGTGAGAGTGGAGTGCTACTCTCACTATTACTACTATTGCTACTCATCAGCCATAAGTAGAATGCCATGCCATCATTGGAGAAATCACTTGGCATGCCAAATACATATATCACTTAATACTGAAACCTTTGAGAATGTACCAATATCAGTTGAATGCCTCAATGGTGCGAGTGGAGTAGTCACTCTCATTATAATTACTATTGCTACTCATCAGTTGCAAGTGGAGTACCATGCCATCATTGGAGAGGTCACATAGCATGTTTAAATACCTACTATATAATAAAACCTAGGAGAAATGGAATTTAATTAGTAGAATCCCCTTATGTCCCTCTAGTACTGCTCTCATTATTTCTAATAATGCTACACATCAGTCCAACGTTATTCCATAAAGAGTCAATTAGCAGACTCAAATATGAATGTGCTATAATAACACTATGGGAAATGGACCCAAATTATTATAATATAAAAGCTACCTCGAGATGTTATTACCTGAGACTGCATCCAATAACTAATGAACTTAAAACCAAGCAGAATGGACCTTAATTAACAGTTATCTGAAAATGTCCATCTAAAAGTCTAACTAATCAAATGATCAATAAATTACTAAAATCTCTTTTCTCATGTGTTAGAAATTAAAGGAGTCTTTTACCAAATTTGTTTCAATGATTGAATAGTGCGTAAATGGTCAAATCACACTTCCTTTCTAATATCATTTGAATTCTCAATGTAAATGAGATCTACCGTAATATGACTAGAGTGAATGGTCTTTCCCTGTGATTCCGTTATCTACTTCGTGTGAGCCCAGGGCTGGGAAGCGGGAATCAATTCTTCTCAAAGCCCTTAAGTTTCTGCCGCCGCCAGCCGTGGCAGGAAGCCAGGGAAATTGACAGGGGATCAATGACACGAGGAATGCGATTACCTGGATAAGAGTTCTCACCTGTTAATTGATTTTCACAGGTGCGAGTCAGAGTGGATACCCAATATCATTAGCGGTAGGCTGGCCGCGGCGGAACCATGTCAAATTAGCTTCATTAGAAACTGACCTCCTCTCTCGGACGCCCAGTGTTATTGGATTACCAGCTATGGCTTGGTCTCAGAGTCTGGCCAGCATCAATTGCTATAATTACCTCCCTAGAGGTTGATCGCACTTTGCCTTTTCCACCTTTCTTTATTCTATCATTCGCTGGGAATGTCTTCAGAGATGCTCTAATGCAAACTGAACAGCAATTTCACACTTTAAATTGAGCGGCGCTTAAAACTAATCTGTTTTGTATTTAAATTAACGGTTAAGTGAATGTCAGGAAAGAGCAGTTGATCTACTTGTTGAGTATTTTAGTGAAATCCCAGGATCTTGAGTTCTAGGACGTATCATCATGTGTTTGCAAAATCCAGGTAACTCATCAGCACTTAGAGGGTAGAGATGGTCTGACAATCAACTCAAAATAATCACAAATAGTTGAAAAAGAATTGAAGAGGAACAGCAACTTTAACTTAAATCCCTAAGTTATATTGCTTTGTATCCTTTGTAAAACTTGTAACTGTGTAAGTTATTTCTATGCATGTCTTGATTGGATAACAAACTATAACGAGTGATTTGCTTTTGCCCATAAACCCTCTGGGGTCTTAGACCCTGACTGCATGGACCTGACAATTTGTGCCTGACCTAGTATGTTGACCTCCGTAACTACAAAACCCACTATGTGTGTCATTACATTTGTCCGTCTCTTCCACCACCTACTACCTGCATCTTCATCTTCTCTGGCTAACACAGGTAATACCTTTGTCCAATTAGAGCTCCCTAGACCCCCCTCTCGGTAAATAACTGCATCTTCATCTTCTCTGCCTTATACAGGTAATACCTTCGTCCAATCACAGACCCCTCTCATGGTAAATAATGGCCATGGCTTCCTGGGCATCCCTGAGTGTGCCCGACAAGTGGACGGGCTAACAAGGTGGACATCCACGATCACCAGGGGATGCCCGAGCGATGCCCGAGGGACGCCCAAGGATCGCTTCAAGTGCGCATCTCAGCTGGACTAGAAAATTTCCGCTCACTTCAGAGCAACCTGTATGAGCAGCGAGGGACATGTAAATTCCTTCCGCCATTTCGTTCCTCTTAGCGAGGCCCTGCGCATGATTGAGATGGCTGGCGGGGCACTTTTAAGGTGTCTAGGGAGGAGTGCGCGTCAATTAAGGCGGCCATTCATCAACGGAGCACAAGAGCAACTGGATCAATTGATCGCAAACAGCAATCGCCACAAAATAGAATCTCCAGACTAGTCCATCTATGCCTAATCAAATTACAAAACCAATTTATAAGAGGAATGAGTTGCTATAAAAAATACCAAGATGAATAGTACTTGAATTATTCCACCATTAGACTAAATCTTAAGTACATTTAGACCCTTCTTTTAAGTTTAGTTTCAAGTGGAACTGCATCTTATATTTAATTAAGAGTAGTTTTACCTCAGTTATGTCAAAGTCAACTTCTTTAGTTTCCATGGTAACTATAACTTACTATACATTTAGAGCATTAGTACATTCAAATTCCATTGTTTTATTCTATTTCAATAGTTTTTGCATCCATTACATAGTTGCTATGTTTAATTGAATTAGCTGAGTGTTTCTCTAATACCTGAAGTCTACAAGCCACATTTCCTGCCGGCAGATCTTTATTGAATCCGTCCCGTATGAGATGAATAATTCAAAGAAACAATACTCACCAACAATGACGGCTGTATTGTTATGTGATGGGTCATAGGGGCACTTCGCGATACCGTTCTCCTCTGATATCTTCTCGTAAGTGAGGCTCTGCAATAAAAACAGTTGTAGTCCATTGAGGCTTGGCGCATACACCTTTTCAGTAATTCTCAGCTTCGAGCCACCGATCCCGCGGTCCCAGACGTCTAGACCGCTCCGAGAACATGAGCAGAGATTTTCACACTTGGGGAGCTTGATGCATGAGGCTATGGCATGCAAGGAGCTAATTCCGCCTCGCTGCTGCCTCGATCACCGTGGTAGAGTAGGATATAAACTACAATGCCTAATTATCAGTCAAATCCTCCAACGCAAGAAATGGGGTTGATGCTCCAACGACCTCCATTACCACCACAGACCAAAGGGATGGAAAATTTGAACATCTCAATAAAACTTGAAATGGATTTGATCAGGGAGAATAGCTCAAGGAAGAGAGGAGAAGATGTATAACAGGGTACAGATACAGGTTAGTTCAGAGACAATAATAAAGAAAGAGAGAGGTTGTCAAGGTCAATAAAATGACCTTTATGTCATCGCAAAAGATTGAAACCTTGAGAACTGAGAGAGGAATACAGATGTCAATAATAAAATAATAATGGATATTACCATGATATTTTCAACTAAAAATGACTTTTCACTAACTTCAAAAATCATTTTTGAATTAAAGAGTACAATTTAATAACCAGGCCCTTTCAAAGTAGACTGTCAACATAATTCATGTATAAAGTTTGCGTTGCTATCCCTCGGTGATGATAAATGTGCCTTAACCTGATTGAAAGACAAGTGCTGCCCTCTGTTGGCCTACGAGAGAAACACAGACTCACCCATTTGGGAGGTTTTGTCCTGTTCCGATGATGCAGCTGCTTGCAAGAAGCCAAACAGACCATTTTGTAGAAAAGGATTATGCAAATCAAAAATGAACAAAAAAATTATTGGCACGCCATGCCACCTGGTGGCAGTTTGAGTAACTAAAACTGGTGTGCTCCATCAAAAACTTTCACTGCAGTGACACTTCACATTATTAGGTGGATACGTGACTGAGGACATGCGTGGGGTGGGTGGGAGAGAGATAGGAGAGAGAGTGTGAGGACGGAGGAATAGACACTATAGAAAGACTGCTTATCTTAACACAGTATAAAAGCCACAATATAACAAGAATCCATAGCAGACCACATGCCCTTATTCTAGAATTTTACCCAACAGCTATTTCTACAGAACACTGTGTGACAAAAAACACTCTATTCAGGAAAACATGTGTGGGATTTGCTCCTAAAGAACTACAACAGTTCTAACAGCTGATTAACGATAGCAGGACTATAATATAGGCCTAAAAAGCACTACTCAATAAAACAAAATATGTGAGAGGTTATTAACCAAACATATTTTCTGCAGTATTAATTCTTAATGGATTATTAAGAATAGGAAATATTGATGACTTATTTAAACAGTACTAACATTTCACATAACTGTTCATAATTTATGTTTTTGAAATATATATTGAGTGTGGTAAACCAAGAAATGTATATATAGATATATGTGAAATTCTAGTTTACTTCTGACCCTATGTTAACAATAAGGTATTAAAAGTTCTCTTTTCAATTATTTCACAGTAGACAATCAAAAAAATATTCTGGTTTTGGAAATGTCATTATACAACATTTCCAAAATACACCAGATAATTTCTATAATGGTATACAGATAACAACATAGCACAATATAGATTACATAATAGACTTACCATGATACTCCTGTACGTCCGGCACCAGGGCTTGAAGGCATTGGTTCCACATACTAATATCTCATTTTTTGATTTCTTGGCTATGACTTTGATATAGTTCTGACATTCCTCCTGGAAAGAAAAATAATAATGTTATGTTGCCATCTACATTAAAGTATGACTATCAAAATTGAAGTTCTGTAAAGTCTGTTGATTATGTTCTTTATTTTGTTGAATATCATGGATGATGCTGCTACTGATAAGGAATGATGATAAGGAGTGATGATGATGAGGAGGAGGAGGAGGAAGAGGAGTATGGTGAGGATGATGATGACGATAATGATGATGGTGGTGGTGATGATGATGATGATAATAATGAGGATGATGATGATGGTGATGGTGATGGTGATGGTGATGATGAGGAGGAGGAGGAGGAGTATGGTGAGGATGAGGATGGTGATGATGATGATGATGATGGTGATGGTGATGGTGATGATGATGAGGAGGAGGAGGAGTATGGTGAGGATGAGGATGGTGATGATGATGATGAAGATGATGATGGTGATGGTGATGGTGATGGTGATGATGAGGAGGAGGAGGAGGAGTATGGTGAGGATGAGGATGGTGATGATGATGATGAAGATGATGATGGTGATGGTGATGAGGGGGAAGGATAATGATGAAGATGAAGACAATGAAAACAAATAATAGGCTGCAGATGACATTACACTGGTCATTCAATTGATGCTGGCATAATAATATAATAATAATTGATGCTGGAAGTATAATACAATTTGCACACATCCACCTGTGGCTGTTGCTGGGGGCATCCGATGGTGTGCTGCGCGATGATTTATTCATGTGCTGTAGTAAGGTTGGGATTATACTCCCACTGTGCCACGGCGACCTGCAATATTCTCACACGAGTTTCTCCAGCTGGGTACCAATGGAGTGATAGAGCGCTAAATACTGCACAGGGCAATTAGCAAATACCCCCTTTGACAAACCTATCAATCAAAACTGCCTACATTAAACCCTCATAATCATTCTCCACATGAGATCAGTCGTGATCGGGGAAACCCAACAAGAGATGGAGGAGAGAATTTCAATTTTCTTAATGCCTGCAGGCCACTGCGTCTAGCTGTGAAATTCATCCACACTGGCTGCTGCTGGCTGAACTAATAGGGCACTCCACAACTGCTACATACTGACAGACATTATCTAGATTGCCCTGGTCCTGCAGGGCCAAGACCTACTCTCTCACTCTCCATCTCTCCCAGCCACTGGACTGGAAGCATTAGAGCCAGAGAAATGGATTGGTCGGTACGATTTCTCAAACACAATCACCCACATGTTTTGGAGCTGTCATATTCTACTTTCTCACTCTCCATCCCTCCCAGCAAATGGACTAGAAGCTATAGCCAGAAAAATGGATTGGTCGGTACGATTTCTCAACACGATCAGCCACATGTTTTGGCGCTGTCATATTCTTCCTGCCATCAGTTCTACAAGAGGGGGGCGTGGCACTCATGGGTGAAATCAACATGACCTGGAATGGAACATGACCAGTGTCGGTCGACCCCCTCTGGTGGTGTCGGGGTTAACTAAACACTCCTAAGGGTATGATTCAGGCAGAACTGGGGATGGCTGCCAATGACCACTGAGTCACTTAAAAGTGTATGGAAAATTGACAAAAACTTCTCTATGCTGAAATGCTGAATATTACTCATTTTCAACTTTTAAACTTATGATGATGATGATGATGATGATGATGATGATGATGATGATGATGATGATGATGATGATGATGACAATGCATGACAATGGTGATGAAGATGAAGATGACAATCAATTATAATGATGATAATGATAATAATGATGGCGGTGGTGTTAACCATGATGATGATGTTGAATGAAAGCAATAATAGTGATGATAAAGAAGACAATATGATGATAGTGATGATTATTATGAAATGCAGCAAAAATTAAGAATACAAGGTAAAATGAAAAGGTAAAAGAATAAAAAAGAGCTCTATTGTTATGATGTTCCATACAGAACTAATGATCACATCTGATTCCTCCATAGTACTAAGGAAAAGTGCATCCTTTGAAAAACTTCACAAAGAACAAGATTTATTTTTACATCCTACTCCCTTTAATGTCTTGCCTGATAAGGATTCTATATATGCATACAACTTGAAAAGCTTTTTTGTGCTCATCGGTGAACGTAAGATTAATAGTCCCCGAACAAGAATATTAAGTCTGCGATTCCTAAAAAGGTTTCATCTGGTTATAGAGGAATCACTCTGTTCAGCGTGTATACCTTCTGGAAAACAGATCCAGTTTGTTCCAGCTAAGAGCATTACCGCTAATCAAATTTCCTCATCATGTGGTAATTTGTTTAGTTGTGTATCAATAGGAATATGATTTAGAGCCGGGGAAGTGGATTATAGAAGTAATCAGACTGACAGAGAGGAGGTCTGAACCTGTGTGGATCATAAGTCACCATCATTGAGCACTCCTACGTAAGTCTCACAGGGACAAGATCATCCATCTCCGTCACTCGCCTTGCCGCGGGATCTCAGAGCACAACCAATCGTATCAGTCTCAATAGTCATCTCTTGCTACGCTCATTACAGAAATACATCCCATAATACTAATACAAATAAGATCATAATTAGATTATTACAAGAATTCTACAAGCAGTTTTAATATTAGATATATAATTATTAAGGAAGTTACAATATCATATAGAAGGTAACATCAGTTAAAACACATCCTATAATATTTCTTTGCAAATCTGTATAATCTTTTTTTTATATTCTTTATCTATATGGAAGATTTATGAAAAATATACTGTGATGATTACCTAACAGACGTTAATGCAGTTGAACTCTCTTCTACCTTTTTCACTAAATGATGATAAAGTATATTATGATAGTAAGCTAATATACCTTATAGCTAAATATGACATAACTATGAGAGGGTCTATATGCTATAGCATGTCTTCGGCGCAACAACAAACAAACTGGGCTAGACATAAACAATGCTCAGAATATAAAGCAAAACATGCAATTCTCTAGAAAACAATGAGACCTTTGCGTAGCTATTGTTGTTTTAGCGAATACTGTAAATACCGACATTAGAAGGAAGGGGGCGTTTTCTACTCCTCTGTTCCCCACTCCCTAATGGCTGGATCATAGCTAACTCCTCTCTCTCTCTCTCTCTCAGACTCATACATCAGTGAAGGGATGGCTCTATCTTCTGGTTATGACCACCAGGGAATGTGCGCTGACTTGTAATAGGGGCCAGCGCCCATTGGTAATATCCCATGTTTGAGAGGCCAGGTTTTTACTGGTAGTCTCCGAACATAAACAGTATAATTATACCATTTACTGCAGCCATTTACAGGCACTATCATGTACCGTTTGTCAGCCTGTTAGATGGATTAAACATTCCCTCTCCTAAAGAAGCAATTACCAAGTAAAGATAATATAATGATAACGATTACTTCTATTTTCACTTTAATTTCTGGGCATATTCTGACTGGTTGATTTGATGATATTTTTTAGATGAAGACATCTTAAGAAAAATATTTGAAGGAGAAATATTGACAAAATCTCACCTTACAAGTCTCCTTCAAATTAATTGCGAATTTATAATCTATTCCAAAGTTATTTCTGAAAGTATCACAGGTCCAGACGACATTTTTCAAATTGAGCTCTGAGCAGGAAAGGGGTTAAAGAGTAGCATCGATACTTTGTACTCAGCTCCCCCCCTGTTCTCCTTCTCTCTCTATTTCTCTCTGCAGTGAGACTTGGCCGGCTGTCAAATGCACAATGTGTTTTGTGTAGGTTGCTATCCGAGTCAAAAGTGCACCGGCAATCAGCGAGCGTCACTGGCTGTTTGTTATCATGCTTAATATGAGACCTGGATTAACACCAACCACACTACCCCCCCCCCCCCCCCCCCCCTAAAGAGGTCTCGCACTAACGCTTGAATTCAACACCTTCATAACTCAACACCTCTGAGTCCTACGCCATTAGTGTGGAGAATGAGGAGGTCACAGTGGGAAAAATAAATGGACAAATCAGTCATAACAAACCATATATTGGTTTGGAACAGACCCTTTTTTCTTAAACCATTAACACATGGAAAGAACACATGGTATTAAACACATACATATATTTTGATGACGAGCCAATATTTTGAGAAATATTTAATCAAAATAATTCATTTTTCTGAATCTATATTATTGATGCATCTGTTGGGTTTAACAATCCGACTTAAATTATTTTCTGATATTACGCTTTTTAAAGAGTAATCATCAAAGTTGTCTGTCTATGTGTGAACTCCAGATGAGAAGGGTTAAGTGAAAATATCCACTGACTATAGTTAATCACCTGAGGCTGAAAGATTGAAGCTTCTACACGTCAGTGTGCGATCATGATCTCGATTAATGGAACCTACAGTTACAGAATCGGATCCCCGACCCCTCCAGAAAAAACACCGAGAACAAACGCTTTCCACTTCGGCTGACCTGCGCATCCTTTCAAACAGAGAGGGGAAAATGAGAACAAACGACTCGGTTAAAAACATTCCCCTGGTGGCGATCGTGTGCACCTTAATGGATGGTTTCGCTACTTCTCTAAGGCCAGAACATTAATCACGCTGGCCTAGAATGCTTTGTAAATGCAGTATACCACAACTCATTTTACTGCAGAGGAAATAGAGAGATATTTGTGAGAGCTGAATGGTCAAAGTGTAGCTGTTATATAATGATTTTTATTTGAAAATATTTGCAAATAAAACAAGAGCAAAGATGCACATAACATGCTGTATTAATGATTTTGTTTCTCTTTCAGTCAATACTGATTGAGAGACTAAAAACTACACCAGGTTCCATAGCAATGGAAAGCAAAGGAGATATACTAGTAGTAATGTTAAAGTAGGGTCAAATTAAACCTATTCTAGGTTTAAAATGAGCACCATGCCCCACTCTGAGTTTCTCATCACTACCAAAGATTCCAGAATTGAGTCAAGCTCCAGTCATGTGAGAAAGTTGTCATTGACTTGGGGTTAGTCTAGCACTCAATATTCCTCCACTATTAAAATGGCCTGTTAGAATTTAGGCTCGATAAGGCAGAAAAAGTGACGAAAAATGAAAAAGAAAGATTTGAACTTTACTTTCAATAAAACAAAGATAAAACTCAATTAAGATAATAATTAGTAGCATCATTAGTGTAAAGTGGTGGATCATGAAAAAATCGCAATTTTTTTTATTATCAAAACTAAAAAATACTCAATTAAGATAATATTTAGTAGCACCATTAGTGTAAATTGTGTGTTTGGGCCCATCCTGTTGTCCGACCCCATCTCACCCTGCGTACACAATAACGAGGGGGGGGGGGGGGGGGGCGCAGAAAGGAGTCTGAGTATGCAGGATGTACACGATAATCCCATTATCTACTCGGACAAAAGGTCAGCTAGTCACTCACTGCTGGCCACGCGGCGAGCCTCAAAAACACACACAGCAGCTAAAACATACTCAAAGATGCTGCTGCTGCTGCTGCTGGCATATTTCTTGAGATGAATGAATAACATAGCCCCTCTATGTTTAGTGGCCCGCCGACGCCGCAGCACATGTGGTGGTGTGATGTCTAATTTTACTGGCCGGCTAGCCACAGGAACAACTGCTAGGCCTGTATCACGGGATTGATGCCCGAGTTGCCATATTTCACAAACCGCACAATAACGAAGTATAGAGCAGCTACGCTATTAATTACCATGGGTCTAACCTACTGAATATGGTCAAAATACAAAGATAATATATATTTTGTATCAGATGTTAGAAGTACATGTTAATGTTCCGGATAACGTAAAATATTTCACAACTTTTGAGTTTAAGTCTTAGTGACCATAAATGTTCATTGATAATAATTAATTATACTATACTGAATTGTATTTGTGTGCGAAAATTCTATGAGCAATTGAGAATAATGGGTCAGCAATAGCCACAATATCAATAGTGCTTACTTACATTCCACTTTTTTTATGTTTTGAAACTTTTTCTTGACAACGGAGGAAAGTTTACTAAGGAATGCACCTCCGCCGTAAAACTGCGAGGAAATTTGGAATCTCACCATGAAAAGCATTAATATTTCTTACGTCACACTCGACAAACTGCCCTTTCTTATCCAATCTGCTAATCCTTACAGCGGTACATGTTCAACCCGCCTCTGCCGTGACTTATGGGAAGCGCATACCGTGCCAGGGCTATTGGCCAACCTTTGCCACAGAGCGTCCCAGAGTACCGATAAGAGACCACCTACCACCCCCTGGGGCGTTTATTACTGTCGAGACTACCGCCAAAATCTTTGTATTTTACTCGCGGTTTAGTATCTCCACCCTGACAGGCCCACGGTATGCCAGGAATGGAAACGTGATCTCATTTTATTGTCAGCAATTATTTACGGAGATGCCAAAAAAGTGCTGCCAATTTTCTATCTAGTGCCATCAATCATTCAGGCACTGTTTTACGCCACCCTTGATGCACTCTGAGGGAATATGATCCAATTTATCTAAACCTGTTGAAAAAAAGGTAATAAGTAGTTTGATTATGATGATGTGAACTAGTCTATCAGGGTGAATGTTATGTATAACATAAGGCCCTCTCCTCTGACGAGAACCGTCCTATAACACTAATTAATGAGTTGTTTGAAATGTCAACCCACTGGAATTGATGGTTTACCTATACAACCACACCCCTGCTGGCTCATGGGTGTCTTTTCTTTTTTTTACAAAGTTTTGATCAATACTCAAAGGTAACTTTTCTTCTGAAAAGCCAACTTCACATAAGTTAAGCTCACTCTAGAATATTACCCTGAGCCTATATATATTCTTGCGAGCACACATTGAAGTAACTGGAAAACCACCTTTATGACAGCCCCTCTGTGAAGTATTTTAGACTAAAACTATCTTACATGCAATCATTTCAAATGAAAATTCATATGCACTAAGAATAATCTAGCACTCCTTAATTTTTGTGGGTGCACATTTAGATGGACAGAAGTCACCATATCTGCCCTTCAAGTAGTAATCAAGCCTTAACACACTTAAAATGTAACTTTAACTTCTTCTGTAAAGCCATACCCTTTGCCAGCCATTCACTGCTTGCATAGTACTCCAGTCCAGACATTCTTGTGGGCAAACAATTCACTGGTAACTTTACGTCCGGAAATCTATCTCTATATTTGCCACTCGTGGTACGCTCGCCTCACGTAGTACTCCAGTTTCCACATTCTTGTGGGCAAACATTTCACTTCCGAGAGCATAAAATATTCAGCGCCACAAGACCACAGCCTTTGCTCTGAGAGGACCTGCAACTCTTCAACAAATCCGACTTCTGGATGCGGGGATTGGAGTCAAACGGGTTGCTCTCGTGTGCTCTTAACCCCGACCCCGCCAAGTAGAAGGGTGAGGCAATAATCCCTATAGCCTTTAGCGGGCTGTCACGTTTGGTCTGCCACAGGCAAGGTTCATTTCATCAGGAACCCTACATTGTCATATATCATAGCAGCAAATTCATTTGTCTTTCAATTACTCGGGACCAAGATTGCGTTCTAACACAGCTGATGCCTTTCCAAACGTGAAATGGATGGTAGCGTACATTTCAAGCGAGCTCATATATCATGTAGCTATTCAGATGGAAGATTGGATTTATGACAATGCCATTTTTTGTTAAATATATCATCATTAGTATTGGGAACATCGTCTCTTGTATTGTTCCTATAGTAAGGGCTTCACACCAGCATCGTCAGCATTGTCTATTATCTTTACCATACCATGAAATATGAGTCATTAGAAAGACATTTTTCTGTGATTTTTTCGAGGAAATCTATGGCTTCCTTAACAGGATTGTATTACATGCATGATCCAATTAGGAAATTAAACGGAACTCTTGCGAAATATCTCATGATGCAGAATTATCAGGATATCTAAATGATATGAGAATGAATGCAGACATATAGCATATTTCGACTCATTACCCTGTATCAGATACAATGATCTAGTTATGTGTATGCAAAATTCATTTCTTTTGTTCTAAATTAGAGTTTAATTGTGTTATATGTTGTTTCAAAGGGTTTGCTATGTAGACATAACTTATGATGCATAAAATGCTACATACATTTCTAAAAGATACTTAAAATTCTACTTCATTTTTTTGTCTTGCAAACTTTGTATAATTTGAAAATTCTTTAAATCATATTTCTTAATAGTATTAAAGCATTGGTGATGAGATAAGATATGTAGAATATAACTGCAATCCTTAAATTGAAACTTGCAAAAAAGTATAAATCACTTTGTAGATATTTCATAGAAAAAGGAAGAAAATGTGAACTTACCGGCGTCTTGTGTTTAGCGAGACATAACGTGACATCGGTCGGCGATGAATACCACTGTATTCTCTGAAAGGGAAATAAATAGCACTTAGTTACAGTCATAATTCCACAAGCAATCTTTTCCCACCTAATAAAATCAATCGCACTCGTGCAAGGACCAAATTAAAAGGACAGATCACGAATCAACTTAATGAGAATAAATAAGTGGTGGTGGTTTCCATTAGTTTCCATGGCGACAGCGACCAACAACATGATGCATTTGCGTTGTGATGTAATAGTGATGAGTTGTTCTTTTTACCGCTCACTTCATGAGGCACTTTCTATCACAATTAAGCGACATTTCCTTTTTCTGAATGAGGAGAGACTACTCGAGCGATTAGCAATTTATTCAGAAGTGGATTAAAAAAGCCAAATGCCTTGGAATGCGTCGCGGTTGTTAGATTGATGTTGCTTTCGATGATGGGCGAAAATTACCGAAAGAGACGGAAACTGCGAAAACACTTACTCGCCGATCAGCCGGCAAAGTGCACTTTTCAATGGCAGCAGCATTCAGAGAGATGGGCAATCTATCAAATGTGACAATTACCTTTGCCACGGAATGACTCTGTTTGCCATACAGTGCCGCCGGTAAATCATGATGGGAAGAGTCGCGCTTCCCTCTCTCCATTGTACGCTTATTTATCACACAACTCAAGGGATTCTTTGACAAATAATTCAAAAGAAACTCATCATTCATTCCAGAAAGGATGTTCATTCATTCACTGATTGAATTTCTATCACCTTCACAAAATATCCCTCATAAGTGAATGACACAAAAACTGATCAAGGGATCACTTTGAGATATACGGATGGTATGTTCAAATAGTAGTGATCCTCTTATCAGAATTATTCAAAACTGACTGGAAAATTTAGTTAATCTATTCATAACTAGAGATCCCCTAGGTAAGAGTCCTAACAATCTATTAGACTTTTGACACTAATTTTGGATTTCAGCAAAAAAAAATCATAAGGAGAGTTGTAGGTAGGTTTGTGATCCTTATATCTCCCAAAAATGTGATGATCAAATATCATGACCTTGACCTTGATGCAAGGTCAAAAGTTTAGGTCGAGGTCAAAGGTCGAAGACACCTGCTTCTCAGCATGGTGGTAGTGTGGTATGTGATTAGACCTATCACTTGCACCGTGGTCATCTGCTTGCCTCATCATCTGAACTTTTAAATTGTGCATGAAATTGGACGCTGGCCTCAGATGTGAAACATACAATCAGATTGCATTCTGTCAGTGGAAGGTCAACATGTCAATTCCCCTGGCCACAAATTTCTCTTCTTCATGCCAGTCATAAACTGTTCTTCTACTTACGTATCAAACATCAAAACCCTCTGAGGGTCTGGCTTCCTAGTATAGTACAGTCAAGTAAAGTATAATTCATTCACTGCATTACAAGAATACAAAAAGATATGATAAAGTTTTGAATTTCTAATGTACCATTACCTTTTCTGCCTTCAAAGAGATTACTTAACGTATTTGCATCAGGAGTAAGCACATAGTTTATCAAGGTTAACATAATATAATCAATAATTTGAAGAAAATAGGATTTTTAATGAGACAGGAACAACTTTTGGACTACGCTTTAAAGGTTAACTTAAACAATAGATGGGATGAATCATAAGGGTCATCTAATGCACTTTTCAGTCAAGTTTCTTCAAAATTTAAAAAAATATATTTTCTACCTCTTGACCAGATGTAAAATATGAGAAGTAGAGTGACAGTTCCCTAGATTTTTTTTGACCTCTTGACCAGATGATAAATATGAGCCTTAGAGTGACAGTTCGCTCTATTTTTTCTACCTCTTGACCAGATGTAAAATATGAGAGGGAGAGTGAAGGTTTCCTAGCAACTCAGCAGTAGCAGCAGTAACAGCAGAAGCAGTAGTAACAGCAGTAGCAGCAGTAACAGCAGAAGCAGCAGTAACAGCATCCCAGAACTCTCACCCCTCTGGCACACACCCAGTTCGCCATCCTGCCTCGCTGGCCAAAGTGAGCGGCTGGTCAGTTTCACTCTGACCTGTCTCTCTTGACCGCCGCCCATACAATCTTCTCCCAAGAACAGCAGCAATTGTTTGTGCACCATCTTTATCATAACAACTTGAGTATAAATATGGCACCCTTCGTACCGAGACCAAAACACACGGAAACCACAAACATTCTTTCACCATAATTCTGAGAAAAGGATTATTTCAGGGTCAAAATTTTAATTCCACCCAAAATATCCATATCCTCATAATATGTATTTGGAAATATGCCAGGTAACTACATCATAGGATAAAAGTAAATAGGATACCAATAAATCACCCACAGATCATTTTAACTTCTGATTCATTAAAATCTCAGTAGATGGCAGCACAGGCTTCATTTTTAGCTACCACCAGACGTCAATATCGCCAAGCAAATGAAAAATAGTTGAATTTTGGAAGCTACACCGTAGTTAGATTGCATTGTCTATTCACAATCCATAGGTAAATTATCTTTATGAGAATTATATCAAGATATAAATTCTAACCAATTAACTAAAATAAGTTATTTAGTAACATTAAATCAAATTCAATTAATTAAAAATGAGTTCTTAAATACTAAAATGGAATTAAAACAGAGCCTAAATATACCTGAAAAGAAGAGATTGAGTTTCCAGTTTCCGTTGTCTCCCACCGATCACGCCTTGTCTTGTAAAGCATTGGGGGGAATGTGTGTAGTAAAAATGTAGTTGCGTGAAATAGCAGTGTCGTGTATCTGTTGTGTTTACATCATTAACCCTACCACTCCCTCTCATCCTCCTCCTCCTCCTCCTTCTCTACATATAACTCCTCAAGTATTCGCCGCGGGACTCACAGCATAGGAGACTACGCTGGCAACATCCCTCCATACTTATTCACCACAGTCGAGCCTGTCACTCTCTGACATATTACACACAGCCCCTTCTTGACACGCGGGACTTTTTTATTTCATGTTTGCGGTTTTCATGCCTACACTCCCAGACTTACAACTCACAACACATATAGGCTTAAAAGCCAATCCTAATGAATTTGGTAATACTACTACTGGATGGCATCTGCTCTTGTTCAAACATATTTGCCTGGTTGTACAATTGTTTTCACCACTTAGAAAAGTGTTTATTTCACAAAACTTGTGCCAAGGTTTCAGTCAGTCTTCAGGTTTTTTATATATTTTTTAGCTACCAGCAGCATAAGGGTTAAGCTGAGGACACAGCTATCATTTTAATAGCTCTTTTTTCAACACCATGATGGTCAACCTACTGATTCTTCAAAGCACACCATCTATAAAGCTGTGTTGTTCTTTGCGGCTGTAAAAACCGTGCCTGACCCAGTCAGGTGGTGGGGGAATCCATCCAGGCTTAAAATGCTCCCTGACTTTTATGATGAGATTCAGAAGACAAGGGTAAGTGCCACCATCAAAGGGTGGACTGAGTGACAATAGGTTGCCACAGCCCGGCGGCATTGTGGTATTATAGCTGCAGTGATGGGAGAGATGGTCCAGAAACCGCTCGTCTCTTTACACGTGCAATCACAAGCGACATGATCATCTTTTATGCAAGAGCGCGTTTCTCCGCTGCCAGTAGCTAGCAGCAACGTGGGGACTTAATGGTGAGTTGCATCAGGTGCTGTTTAAAGGCAGGCCCATTACGGCCATGATCTATTAAACACCTGAGGAACTCCTAGACCAAGTGGTGCAGAATAACGCTCCCAACAGGCCTGACCATTTTGGTGATAATTTTCATATCTTTTCGTATCTTTTGATACATATTCGAAGAAATGTTGAGCACAATTTTGGGAACATATTTCTACAATTTTGGGAATATATTTCTACAAACAGCATATTTCAAAGAATATTTGAAGGAGAAATTTGTGATATGATTGAGTATCATAACAACTTTATTTCCAATTTTTCAGCTTTATTTCAAAAGAATATTATAAACCATTATATAATACTTTCTAATGAGAATTCTATAAGAATGAATGGGTTTAAATAAAGGGGACCAATGCTGGGCAGAACCTAATTATACGCATGATAAGAAGCCCTCAATTTTCTAAGACTACCCCAGGAGGGAGCTCCCGCGACTCCCTGGATTCCTGACAAGGAAAACACATCCTTAGAAAGCCCTGCGGTGCATGAGGAACTGCAGAGCGCTATCTGGGTGCCCTGGACAATGGCCAATGAATCGCAGGAATGTGTCAAGCCAATTATCATTAGGCAGCAGCGTAATCATGTAGTTAGGGGCTGCCCTGCCCCCTTCAACAACACCGGGACAAGTGGCCCGATATTTTCATTACGCATTCAATCTTTAGTACCCTTATTTATCATAACAAGTGGGTATGTTACTCAGCAATTTATAGCTACACCTTGGCCTTATTCGGTACATGTACCTATACAAGAGCACTTCATATCTCAGTGCTTACTTAACCAACCCATGCTATGTCAGCTCTACTTAAAGAGTGTTCTCTGGCTGATGTAGTATTTATGAAAAGACCTAGGAGTAAAGCAAAACAAACTAGGATGAACATGTTAAACGAAGGGTAATAAATTGCCTATATATGTAGTTCATTTATTGGCCTCAAGAGGGCGCCACCTGTTCTGTCAAACCCACACAAAATCATCCATAATCTCACGTTAACCGATTCCTTTCTAAAGGTACGTTGTTTATGTTCTTGACTAGAAATAAATAAACATATATCCCAGGATAAATTTCAAAGCAGTTGTCTATATTAAAAGACTTTCTATATAGGTAATTTACCTTTACAACATTAGTGATAAACTGAAAATCCCATCTTCAATTTACCTGCGAATTTCAATCAGTAAGGAAAATTACTTTATTTATTGCATTAGACGCCTAACATCATTACTCTCTATACAGGTAAAAAATGCGCCCATTCTCAATTAAGATTTATATCAATATTGGTGATTGGATTACCCGGGCTTGGATGGAACTGTAGTGAGAGCGAACGCAGCGGCTGCATATCGGATGAAGGAAAATCACTTCCCGAGAAGAGAGAATTATTTTCGGGGAATGGACAAAACGAGCATGTTCCCCTTATAGGTCAAGCGCAAGCCGGGCAAATCTAGTAAAGGGCAGGATGGTGCTATTCTTTACGTTGTTTCCAAGTCATTACTGACAAATTGTGGCATGTCTGGATCGAAATGACATCGGCTGCAGTTGTACGCACTTCCCGTTCTCGTTGCCGGGGAAGCTGATTGCTCGACAACTACATCTGGGCATCCGTGTTCCCGGCTCCTAATAAGCCTGCATGCGTAAAGCACTTGTTTTGCTGGGACATGAGCGAAGCTAATGATGATTTTCCCCTCAAATGGAGGAATACAAAACATTCAAACTCAATTGGGTACTGGTGGAAGTATCCGTAGGCTGAGTGTGTGCGAGGGTAATTCGGTTATTGGGTAGTTATGTAAAGCAAGTAGTGGATAACAGGTGTGGAAGTGAGTGGACCCTGGTCAACTTCAATGCCATGCTTCAACCCTTATGCTGCTGGTGGCTAATTTGGCCAATACAAAAAGATGCAAAAAACCCGAAAAATTACTGAAACCCTAGCAAATGGGTACTCATCTGAGAGTACTCGGCGAGAGCTTTCAAATGAATACCAAGACGACAGGGTTTCAATGGTTTTTCAAGAATCTTGCATTCTTGTGCTTTGGACGAAAGTAGTCTCAGCATTGGAAGGGTTAATATTCTCCACTTGTTAACCATATTGTCTCCAGTTCATCTCAAGTAGTAGGAAGTGGACGAATTAACCCTATTCATGCCAGGATGTCACTAAGAAATATATGTATCATCAGGGCCTATGATACTTTTGAAAATAACTCAGGAACTAAACATAAAATCTCAAAATATTTGATATAGATTGGGTTCTTCTGAGCAACATTTCTTTCTTTTTTTTGAAAAATGGTAAGGTAATGAAGATATAAACCAAATAGCATGAATGTTTTGGGGGACTACATGCATGAATGGGTTAATTAGATTATTTGTACCAGGTAGTTATATTAAGTATTTAAAGGTTATCAAGTGCAGTTCAGGGTATTGCCGGAATGCTAGGTTAGAAAAGGAGTTCTCCCCTGGCTTGCAATATTGCTTTCCTTACATCTCACACAGAATGAAATTAATCAATCAAAAAATGTATTCTTCACTACAGCCATGAAATCCAATTAAATATTTACTGGAATAATATCTTTTCAGGAAATAACTCCAAGTAAGCCCACCTGGGTCTGCCAGAATGAATCACGCTGAGGAAATTATTATTTCATATTTCATCAATCTACATTCATGATTTTCAGAGATTTAATTAATAGTGTCAATTTCTAAAGTGAGAAACCAGTCCAAAGGAACATCTCTATAAACAGAAAGCTTCTATTGGAACCAACAGAATCAATTTCCTGTATCAATTGCAAACATGAACTACAAATGAGAACTGCACTTCTATGCAAGTTGTACATTTTTATTTTGGTAGTAAGTATCCACTGTAACTGCAACAGATATTTTGATGATGATAATTTCCTGAGAAGAAGAAAGTCTGGCTTACCTTATTTTCTTGTAATGTTGAAAGGCTTATATTGTATACATAATTCCTGCAAAAGAAAGAAAAGGTATGAGCAAAAATAGGAACAAAAACAACATAAATAGGAATAGCAATGACCAGGGTATTAACCAGTAGGGTGTTTTTCTTGACACCCTAATCCTTGAAAAACACCCAAATAGTTAGTTTGGGAATTTCAAAATGTACCAATTTCAAATAAATGATAAGAAAGTTAAGCTTCCAAAATCGAAAAATAGGTATTTTTTGTACACCAAGTTTTAAAAATCTGGCCATGATGATAACTAGTAGCCCGCCAAGTCAACATATCGCGGCACTTTCATGAAGTTCCCATCATGGCTTTGGACATAATTCACCAATAAAATTGATTATCACAATAATCTCTAGAGCACTTATTGATTATTACACTTCCCATATAGATGGCGCTATTCTCTTTTCATACCTCATAATCATACAATAAATATCACCTGTAAGCCTAGTAATAAAGATAAAATATGGAGATTGTGTGGTATGGTGTTTATTTCCAACATCAAAGGAAGCTTAGGAATTGATTTCACACTATGGAGAGCAGGCAGGGAATAACTCTGGCCCTGGTGCTTTTTAGGTAACGAAGCTAATTTATCACTTCTACATCTAACGTGATACCTATCTACCTGTATGACCTCTTGCTCATAACAACATTTCTATCACCTAATAAACAAGTTCCCTTTGAAGATAAGAGGATCAGGATAATAGCCTATCACATAAGGCTTTAGATGGAGTGGTTTCTGTGCAGATGCGGTTTACCTGAATTCATCCCACTTCCTACCTGCGAATTGATCGTTAAGGTACCTTTGATGTGCACCTGAAGACAAATTAGGGCCATCAATAACTAAAACTGCTTAGTTTCTGTCTAAAAAGGAAATTTGTTATAAAGATTGATAAGACAAGACTTCATCGGAAAGGGCTGCCTCCTTCCTACAGAAATTAATATACATCCTAGAGACCTGCTGTAAAGGTAAAGAAATTTATAAAATCATGCTACCACTAATTGCCTATTATTTTAACTCTGACCCCTCTCTTATAAATTAGTTTCAAATCCTGCCAATAGGGTGATGTGCCAAAGATGCCATTTACATTTTAAAGTTTCCAAACCATAGTGAAGTTAATTCTGTTTGAGTCCTCAGAGCATTCCATGAAAGATGCCCCATTCCCATATATCCTGAGTGAAATCAAATAAGTGTCAAATTATCAAGGATCAAAGACCGAGAGGCAAAATCATGATTGAGGGAAATGTGGGATAGAACTTAAGAAATAATCCTGACATAGAATACCTTTAATAGATGATCAATTGTGGGATGAAGCTTTAGGATGATGGCTATAGGTGTGTGGAATAATAAACATCAGATTTCTGCCTATGACAGGAATGTGTAGTATTGTATTATATGTGAGGTTGGGTAAAGAGGTATTAGAATGCGTTTTTTACTTTAAGTCAAATCCTAAAGAAATATGACATTAATATTATGGAAATCCACATAGTGCACTGAAAAAGTAGTTCTTTGACCACTTGTCTCTATATTTATATATCTATATATAGTACTAGGAGGAGCTTCTGTATGTTAAGAACATGAGTGTAGTATCTTATCGTTTATTCTCTCAGTAAGGAAAAAAATATAAAATTCTCCTAAATGTCAACAATTGCATTCTTCATAATTTCTACTTTTATCTGACAAGAAATCCTGCTGCTCCTATAACATGTACTGCTTCCTTTACTGCTGCTCCTACTGCTACAGAATCTACTGCTTCTACTGCTACAGAATCTGCTGCTCCTACTGCTGCTACTACTACCCCACTGCATACCCTCAATTCTAACATGCCTAAGCCAGGATCGTCTAAGTCAGGATCGTACCTCTTATGACTTATATGACAAGCTCACCAACTGTCAAAACATTCTACGCCAGATCTTTTCCATATGAATGTTCTCTTCCAAGGACTCCCCTGCAGTCTCCCTGGACTTCCCTTCTCTTGACCCAGTTTTCAGATTGATACCACCATCTTCAGTCTGTTTCTGCTATGGCCATAGCTGGTATCCTGTGGCTAGGTGTGGGTTAATTCCTCGCTCCAGGAAAGGTTCCTAGGGTTGTGTTGTGAGTCCATTAGGTGATTGAATCAGCCTCTTGCATGCTTTACATGACTAAGCTGATCATGACGGAGAATTGCAGGAAAAGATCACAATTTCTTTTCACTCCGAATCCATTGCAAATCTATAAAGCAATCAGCATTAATGCCACATCACTATTGAAGGCATGCTGCGGCAAAGGCATCTGTGTGCTATACGCCTTCAGCTGAACAATATTTCCGCAGGGGAAGGAAAAACAATTAATTGTTCAAATGAAAATTTGTTGTATTCTTCGACTCCTGTCTAAATTCATAATGATAAATTTTATAATGTAAATGCATAGGTAAATGCAAGTGAACAAGAATACCTTAATCTGAGTTAGTTCCTATAAGTGAAAAGCTGCCTCATAAGGGTAAATCTGAAGTTGGAAATACATCTATAGCAAATTCAATACTTAGGCATTTATTTTATCTATTCATTTATTTATCATTTCTTTTGCTGATGGATGAGCATAAGTTTGCATGGTAGCAATGGTGTCACCATTGGTTGCAAGTTGAATGTATAATCAAATACTACAATGACTGATTGTAAATTTGCCAAAATTACTCCCTACAGCTATTTTTGCCAAAAAGAAATTTCAGCTATTTAAGCCATTGTACTGACCAGTGTGTCACCTGGCACACTCACAGGTGAATAAATCTCAATACAAGATAGATATTTTTTCAATTGCACTGGTTCTGACACACTTCCAACGGTAAAGACACAAACATCTTCTCAAACCTTCTGATCTATCAATTGTTCTTTCTTGCCAAGAACAATACACGCATTGTTCAAATCAAACCAAGGCTGTCACCCGTCAAATCTGCTAGAAAATCAGAGCAATGCAGGAAGTGGCCTCTGTTCACTGTTTCAAGGACTTGAACATGGCCGATTCCTTTGTCTTTCCTCCTGCTCCACTGAGGGATAACAATGGCAGAGATGCTTGCCATATTTTGTTATTTATCAGCGTCCTAGGGTTTTCACCAAGGTTAAGTTTATTCTTTCCTTCAACAGAGAGTAATCTGATACCCCCTTTGCTTTGCTTCTATCAGTAATAATACAGCCAGCGCCAAACCTTGGATCGTCCGTCCCTCGAGTGAGTTCGGATCTCACAAAAATAATAAAGCAAGCGCTAGCTCTAACTGCTTTCTGAACTCAAGGGGAAAAAGAAGCGGTGCGGTCTGTGTGACAGTTGTAAAATAAGTAGTAAACACAGAACTTTTTTGTTTGGGATTTATTTATAATCATTTTCCAGTCTGTTGAGGTTCAGGAAGCTCGGTGTAAACTTTCTGCCTGCGTGTAGTAAACTGAATGTTTTCACTATTTATCGAAGATGAGGGAAGTTGGAGCAAAGGCCAATCTTAGTAAACTGAATCTTTTCACTATATCAATCTTGTTGCATCTGAGGCACCTTACATGTCCTGGATGCTCTGAATGTGATTTATATACAGATGATAATTGATGTGAGAAAATCAGCCTCGCAGTTGTGAGTATATCCCAGAGTAGTACTCTTGAACAGGGCCAGGATTTTACAAATGGGAATCCAAAAATGGACAACACAGCAAAAGACAAGATGACAGTTGGAAGATGGACATTATTCAGGAAGACCGAATGATGTCCTTTGATTGGTCAGAGGTTTGAAGACATATGTGGATTCTGGTGACATATGGTGAAGTGGACTTGACAACAAAGGGTGTAATCCCCAGTGTACCGGGTAGTGCCTACAATTAAACTCAACCCATCTATGCCTACAGTGGACCAAAATGCCTAATTTAGTGAAATCCCTTTGAAGTAAGTCTCCTTTCGGAAATATGTTAGGGATGTGTTCATGTATTTGTATACAAATATCAATTATCATTATTATTATTATTATTATTATTATTATTATTATTATTACTATTATTATTATTATTATTATTATTATTATTAATATCATCATTATTATTATTAATATCATCATTATTATCATTATTATTATTATTATTATTATTATTATTATTATTATCATTACTATTTTTATTATCATTATTATTATTATTATTATTATTATTATCATTTGTATGGTTATTGAGAATTAAATACATAGATGAATGCTAACCAAAACCTTACCAACAAATCTCCTTCAATTAGTTTTTTGAATTTATGTTTAGGGTTAATTTCAAAATATCGTTAGAGCCACCCAATAACCTTTCTTGATAACTGATATCAGTAACCAGAGTACCTGGATAGATTATAAAGATCAACTGTAGCCTTATGCCGTACCAAAGGTAGATCATAGTTATCTGCCTTTGGCTGTACAACATCAGTGAAATCCCCTGTTATCTGGGGTGATATGTGTATCAGCTTTAACCCTTATACTGTTGGTGGCTAATTTTGCCAATGCAAAATCATGCAAAAAAACATTGAAATGACTGAAACCCTGGCAAATGGGTACTCATCTGAGAGTACTCAGCGAGAGCTATCCTATGAATACCAACATGACAGGGTTTAGATGTTTTTCAAAAATATTTGCGTCTTTGGATGAACGTAGCCTCAACATTTGAAGGGTTAACACTGGGTAAACATATCCCACCTCTGATATTGTCCAAGGTTCACAAGTACATGCTATCATTAGTAATACCACTCAACTATCAGGTACTACCATTGTTATGGTCCTTGTGTCCAGATGGCCCCACTTCAACTCTCTCATAATCTTAATTGATTACCCTTAAATCTATTAAGCTCCCCACCTATCGCATATGGCTTGATGATAGAGGGGAGGCCCAACATTAAAGGCCTGTACTGACCCTGGGGGGTTTAAGAGCAGACTCACCTGCCCTTTGAACACCTACCTGTAGTGTTAGCAGGGATGCCTATAACAGATGTGATAGGTGTCGACCCAGCCCCTTCCTTATCACACCTGGATCTATCTTTAACCCTTATGCTGTGCACAGGTGGCTGATTTGCCCAATACAAAAATATGCAGAAAAAAACTAGAAAATTACTGATACCCTGGCAAATGGGTACTCATCTGAGAGTACTTGACAAGAGCTTTCAAATGAGTACCAACATGACAGGGTTTAGATGGTTTTCAAAGATCTTTGAATTCTTGTGCTTTGGATGAAAATTACCTCAGCATTGGGAGGGTTAATCACCTATGAGTGAATTTAGTGTGAGAGCCAGAGACCGCATCATCCTCCAGGCTTATTCTACAACATCACTAATGGAAAACTCTCATGAAGGGCAGCAGTTAGGATGTGCAGATATCATAAAACAAAATGCTGACCCCATTGCAGCAATATCCCTGCTCTTAACATCTGAGCAATGACAGTCAAGAGGTCAACACATAGAGTTGATGCTAACTGTATGATATGAGATGTTCATGCTACTGAGTAATTAAGCATAGTTTTCTGTTGAATGCAAATCAATTAAATCATATTGTGATTTGCTTAATACCTGTGAGCAATATGCGTAATTTTCTTGCTAATTAATGTAGGACATTAAGGACATTTTAGCCTTCATGTACTTTTCCTTGTACCTATTACCAACTCTCAAGGTGATCAGGGTGGTCAAGATAGTTCACATTTACCTCACCAGGTGGTGTCAGAGTTCTCAGTCTGAGTACGGTATCAATACCAATATTTTGAATTTGGAAACATTTCCAGGAGATAAGTTGTTTAATGATACTATTTTGAATCAGAATGTTTTTCCAGGAGATAGGGTGTTCATTCATACCAAGGCACAGTACAGATACACCATGTTCCCAGACTCTGATTGAAGTTAAAGCCTTCTTTCGTCCGAAGATTTTAAAAATCATCTAAACCCTGTCATCTTGGTATTCATTGGATAGCTCTCACTCAGTGCTCTTAGATGAGTACCCATTTGCCAGGGTTTCAGTCATTTCAGTGTTTGTTTGTTTTTCATAATTTTGTATTGGCCAAATTAGCCACCAGCAGCATAAGGGTTTTAGTAATATGGATCACCTGCGGTCATTTCTTCACAGCGCCACTCTTTCCTCTCTTTAAGGCACACATCCTCAGGGGGAAATGCTTTTTCCTCATCAGAATGGGATGGATAAACTCTGCCCTTCCTCTTCTAGCTGAGAACTCATCTCTCGAGCAATTACCAGAGAGGTTTGTCTTGTTTTCATCCTGGTAAAAGATACCCCGCTTCCTCTCCCCAACTCTTGCATCTCCCTGCCCCCTTCAGGCTCCCCAGGTGCTGCTCCGCAGTCGGGGGATCCCTGCGTTCTGATTGGTTGATTAGATTACACTCTCTATTTTGCCAGGACGTAACATTCCTGGCTGAGAGACTTCTTAAGACGGGGATCATTGGGAAGAAAAATAGCAGGTGGCAGGATGGAACCAATCTTACTGGCTTTAAAGACGGTCCACGGAAGCTCAATATCACAAAAAGTCAACATCCTAGATTTACCCTAAAAGGGCAATTCAATCTATCAGCCAATAGTAAACACCTGAGGGTTATGATGAAAACAGACCATCCATAAACATATTTGGTCATTCTTTGCATTAAATGTGTGCCTTCAGTAGTGAACCCCTATTGTAGAAAACAGATGTTCTTGCTGGTCATCTAACCTGAGAAAAAATTCCAAATAGGAGGCTGCAAAATTCTACAATTGACCTTTTTTGTTGATTTAACAGATTACCTTTTCATATAGATAAGACTGTTTGCAGTTACAAGTTGGAACGTGCCTTTTTAAAATAACTTTCAACATTCATAACAGTCAGTTTACACATACTTTGACACTAACACAGGTTATCCAGTTTTCTGCTTATTTCAGAATTCCTTGGCCAAATATAGAGTTAAATATAATCTGAGTCACACTATGGGTTCTCTTTTCTTGTGTGCGTCCTTTGTGTTATCTTTCTAAAAAAAAACTTGTTCATTTTGCCTCATTTATATATTCTGTCCAACTCTGCAGGTATATTTCTGCTCCAGAGAACTGTGAATTTGTTGCGTGTCATCCTGGTCTCATCTAAAATAACCCAAGCATTAACGGGACAGCTAACGGATGACGCTAATCGCCCATAGCTAAATCCACAACTGGAAAGTGCACTTTACTCGCCCTGCACAGAGATCCTTTAGCACTGCTACGTCACACATATGAAGACCTTCTGCAATTTCAGCGCTTTTTCTAACCCGTTTTACTATTCAACTCTGAATTTCATCACAGAAAATATGACATTCTTCCAAGAGCTTGACATCTCAATTACTGATTCTATTTGACAAACTGAAAAAAACTACCCCTGCGTATTCATGCCATAGTTTTCTTGCATTATCCATTGTTTGGGGCCAATGGTTTCTGTATCATAGATAATAACATGTATAATATAATATGTTTTACATGTCTGACTGAAATAGGATCCAGACGATATGATCATACGATATGATCATATTGCATGCTGGCTTCTAAATCTCAGAAATTCATTTTTCCACCAAAAAATATATATTCACACCAGTTGATGTGGCTTACCACCCAAAACAAAATATCTGTTGGGTTGAGAGAGCTGAGATTCCCTTCCAGGTCCAGGAAATCCTAGGATATGATTCATAACCATATCCCTTATCTTGACTGTGCCACGCTTCCCCAAAAAAACTGTGCATTGAGTATGACACATCTGGTATCATGTGACCTCAGCGAACCCTTTGTTTACATCCAACTTTTTTCACCGACAGGTTGACTAAGATAAGTACACAAATAAATACAGGTAGTAGTATCAGTCACCTACTCGCCTGAAAGCTAAGAGAATCTTATTTCATTAAGATTATTTTGCTTTCTGAATTCCTCCATAAATATTGTAACACCAGCTATATGAAAAACCTTGTCTCGTGTAGACCTTGTAAAGAGTATGATCAAAGATGCAATTAGAGAATTTGATTGGATATTTTGAAGTGCTTATTGTGCTGTGTTAGGTTTTCTTAGGAAAGGGATTAGCTTTAGCCTTGTATTGTTAAAATTATCATGAATTTGCACCCTTTCAACCAATAATGTATTATGTTCAAGGGTGAATGACATTTCCAATCTAGCGGGACTGCTGTTTATGTTTTACCACATAAACTCCATGGGTAGCCTTTTTTCTACAAAGTTACAGTTGTACACAAAGGCACTTAAATACTTCTTATTTTCTCCTCTTTTTCTCTAGGATCTGATTAATTGCTGGTGAATCATGGTGGTAGGCTGGCAGGGTGATAGTTCAGCTCTCAGGTTACTGGTACCAGGGGGCTGGCCATGCTGGCAGGCTAGGGGCAGGCAGGCAGGCAGGCTGGCAGGCAGGGGTACACTGCTACCACACAGTCTAGACATCAGGCCCTGATTATACACACACAGCAGACCTTATAACCACAAGAACAAGACTGCTACCACCTACCCTCCACACAGCATTAGTATATTTTGTTTATTTTTACTGCTCAAACCTGCCAATGCTGAGGCTGCTTTCGTACAATGCCCAAGGACGCAAAATTTTCGAAAACCATCTAAACCCTGTCATGTTGGTATTCATTGGATAGCTCTCACTGAGTGCTCTCAGATAAGTACCCATGTGCCAGGGTTTCAGTCATTTTTCAGTTTCTTTGCAACATTTAGTATTGGCCAAATTAGCCACCTGACCAGCAGCATAAGGGTTGAGGTAACTTATATATTGGTCATCCTGGTGAAAAAAGCAAGCAAAATGCTATGTAATATACATCGTACTAGACCGTATAAAATCAAATCAAATCAAATGTATTTCTGGCATCCAGGAGAGACCCCAGTAGGGAGGGTACTTATAATAGACTAAAGTTAGTTGACTGATTCCAAGCTAGCTACTGCACAAACCTCTTGGCATGGTTCTCCAGAAATCACCCCCAGCTCACCGCAACTTGGCAAGCCTGGAGTTGTGCATGAGACATGTTGGTTTCATTAACCCTCTGACTCCAGCGACATCACAACCAGGCAACAAAACTATAACACTACACTTTTCTTACACTATCCCTTAAATAAACCATTTATATCTGACATACATAGAAATACTTTGATGGTTTGGGTAGTATTGAGAAATAATGACTTATGACAAGTTATTGTCATGAGAATAATTGATCCAGACAACAATTTCTAGAGGAATTCTTAAGCATTAATGGTAGTAGGAAATGGGAATGACATGTTTGAGACAGTGATCATGAGAATCAATATCAGCCATAATAACCTGCCAATCACAGTCCACGAATAGATGTCCCCGAGGTGGCTGGTACTACCAGTACAAGACAACCTAAAGGTTCCCAGGATTACCACTAAGCCTTCGCTAATCTTCTAATCTCCTCCCTTTGTACCACACAAAGACTCTCCGCTGAGCTGCACAGAAAAACCTGACACCTTTATTGCTCTGCACCATTCAGAACAAAGGGCCCAAACTTGGCCTTCAAATATCCTTTTTCTCATACTGGTAATCAAAAGAAAATCTACTCTATATTGAACAAAAACATTTCTTTTTATTAGTTTCCACCATTTGGAGCAAAAACCTGCACCAAAAAAGATCTTGTTTTAATGACCATGTGGGACTTTAACTAAAGCTCCTCTTACACTAGTATAGACTCTTGAGAATCTTTTTTATTAATTTCTTTATTGAACTGTACCATTTGGAACAAAGAAGTTATTTTTTTTCCAAGTGGGAGCCTAGCTGAGCCTATAAATCTCAGGTTCTCACTCAGGTGCTATTTATTTCCCGCAGTTCCCCCTTTGAAGGGTGGACTACCAGCCCGCTGTGAGACTGGCAGCTTTACCATAGAGCGCTCCCTCTCTCTCTCGCAGGGGGATAATTTTCCCTTCCAGCGACCATCCCGATCACAGAGACCGAGATGGTTCCCGCAAACGCTCCTCCAGCAAGCGCCCCACCCCCTGGGAGCGTCCCACAATACCGGGGCGCTGACGGGTGCCCGTGTGGTTTATGGGGTATGATTGAGTGGGTGCGTAAAGGTAAGGTACAAAGGATGCTATCCTTTGATCAGCCACCATACAGGTGCCCCCTGCTCATCAGCTGCCCTCCCATAAGACCTCTATTGATTACCACATATCACTTTTCAATGGATACAACGTTTCATTCCCTTCATCGCGCTTTACTGTTATTGCAGCCTCAACTGGTGCTATATTATCTCACCTGACATGCTGGCTTAGAGCGATGCCTCTGATTACCTTTTCATGAAGTATACAACTAGAAAGGGAGCTAATCTAGTTGACCTTTCTCCCCTTGTGAGCCTTGAATCTACTTGGCCAGATACTTGAAATGATCTAGCGAGGATCTTGATTTTGGTGTTTTTTTAACCTTTTTACAGCTGTAGCACACTTAAAGATCATACTATGTTGGTGATCCTGCACTGCCAAAAGCATCGTTATAAAAATATTTGCAGGAGATATATAAATCAGATCTTAATCTTCAAGAACCATTATATCATTATGTATATTTATGCTTTATATCCTATATCCTAATCATTTTCCAAAGGGCCATAGTTTCAGGAGTAGATTTAGGCATGAATGTGTTAAAGAGAGGGTGGGAGGGGGAGGAGGGAATGTCTTAAAATCACATCTTTATTCTCACAATTTTAACTGTACAAGAGTCTGGTATTTTTCCAGGTTCCGTGCGAACCTATCTTTAGGTAACTCTCTTCCTGAGGAGGTGTTAGTGATAAGAACCAGTGCCCAGGCTTAACGCTAAAGCCACAATACTACCAACCCAGACACAGGGTGCCGATGTGAGTACCCAACACTTCTACTACTACCACAGAGCAGAAGTAGGTCAGAGGGGAGACTCCACCGAAAGTAGCCCATGAAGAAGTTTGTCAAGTTCCCGATCTCTGCATGAGTCAAGAAAGCTACCCTGAAGCATCCCCCTAAGCAGTGAGCCAAATCAGCGTTTACATACAACAACTGCCCTGATTGGCTAACTCATTGTTGGGTCTACTGATTGTTTATGACGAGCAGCCAATCAGCAGATTGTTTTCATTCACAGAAGTCGAGGTTGTTGTCCTTGAGGGAAGCCCCCTTCGTGAAGCGGACGGAAGTGTTGAACAAAAGAGCAGAGAACTAGCTGGAACCTGGAACCGGTCATAAACAAAATCCATCCCCTTACAAAAAAAATTAGAATGAAATCAATGCTGTCCCCCTCCCTCCCTTCCTCCTTTACCCTGGAGCTGATTTAATACTGCACATGTTTTAGATAGCCCTTTCTGATGTAAATCTCATATTCTAGACCTGCCTGGCCGGAGGGGCAGAATGAAAAATGATGACATAGCCTTCATTCTTCCAGACTGAGCTGATCATCTGCAAATATTGGAGAAAGGGAGATTTTTATCAGAACCTGTAAGAGTTCTAAGTGTGATTTTGGTTAAGTGGATTGAGAACGTAATCAGTTATTAGGGATTTAGTTCTCAACGTCACTGATTATATACAAGGAAATAAAACTACCTATATGATGCTATAACTGAGTGGCAAAGTGTCTTACTAATGCTTTTTATTTCTAGGAGTAGGAGATTTGTATACGATTTGCATCCTAAAAAAGGCTTGGTGTTCAAGTGGTAATACAAACCTCATAAAATTTGGGTTTTGCAGATGAATTTCATCTCCGAGTACTCCCAAAATGCATCTGATGTCCATATAAACCAATCAGTAAATGGTTTCCATGGCGATCAGCATCACTTCAGGAAGAATCCGTGTTTCGTTTAGCATGGATTAGCCCCCATAAATAAGCATTATCATTGGTATCTTGAGTAACAGTGGGGGAGATTGTGTAGTAATTTCACAGCTTAACCAATTTGTATCTGGTGAGCACACTGTGTCTGACAACTCTCAACATAACTTGTCAAATAGAATTATAGTTACAAAAGAAATGATGAGTGTCAGTAAAACCCAACAAAAACAACAAATTTCAGTCAAATATTTCTCAAAATACAGCTTTATTATCAAGAAAATCAAGAAATTTTGATGTGTCAAACCATGTGTATATTTAACATGCAAATTATCTTTTTAATTGACTTACTTTCACGCAATGCAAATATTTTACAAAATATGATTTTGGTTATTTCTTTATTTGCCAGATCACCTGAAAACTTGTTTAATTGTCCACTAGCTGGGGAAAGACTATGTCTCTGGAGAGATAGATAATGTTGGCTTACCTGGCTCCCACTAATAACGAGTCTGAATCCACCAATAAAACTTTAAAGTGGTCTGATGACGTTTTATTTCCTAAAAATGTCTGCACTCCATCTCCCTTATCTGGAAAATACAAAGAATATACAAGGTAAGTCATAGGAAAATAATATTCATTCGCAGCACAAAAATACTGCAATATCATGCAGATATCATAAGCAAAATCTAGCCACTTTTTGTGTCACAGGCATGATTTGGTTAAATAATGAATGAATACCAATGCAGCACATTTTTGAAGCATAATGGATTCATTTAAAGTAATATCCTGGCATTTTCTCCATTTATTAGGTGATGAATGATAATAACTATGGCACATTCCATGTGTATTAAAGCCCTTTGTTTGCAGAAAAACTGTAAAAAAGGTCAGCGAAAAACTTTATTGACTTATCCCCTTCCAATGGGGCCGAGGTCTTTAATTCCTAGGGTGAAATGAACCAAGAAATCAGTCCATACAATGGCTCTGTAAACATTTACTCTCAAATCAAGCAAAAGGCATTTGTAGAAGTGTACCACAGGCATACCACGCACAGGTGCTGCTTAAGAGGGCCCCACTCTTCCCCAAAAGCAAGTAAACAACTTTTCAACGAGCTCCTATTTAGTGACATTCTCCAGGTGTGAGTCGCGGTCTAACGAGCTTTTTCACCTGTCCACACGCTCCGCACACTCTCTAGCAGGCAGCTCTTAGGGGTGGTAGTAGTAGTAGAAGTAGTAGTAGTAGTAGTAGTAGCAGTAGTAGTAGTAGAAGTAGTAGTAGTAGATGTAGTAGTAGTAGTAGTAGTAGTAGTAGTAGTAGTAGTAGTAGTAGTAGTAGTAGTAGTAGTAGCAGTAGCAGTAGTAGCAGCAGCAGCAGTAGTAGTAGTAGCAGTAGTAATAGTAGTTGTAGCAGTACTAGTAGTCGCAATAGTAGTCGCAATAGTAGTCGCAATAGTAGTAGGCAACGTAGTAGTAGAAGTAGTAGTAGTAGTATTGTAATTCTACTATCGTTCCTACTATCACTACTACTATTACTACTACTACTGCTACTGATGCTACTACTACTACTACTACTACTACTACTACTACTACTAGTACTACTACTACTACTACTACTACTACTACTACTACTACTACTACTACTACTACTACTACTACTAATGACCATCCTGGCAGTTTCCGGGTGATAATCACCCCTTTCTGTTGAGTCAAGTGGACACCTCTCCACCTGAAGGTAGCATGCATCGCTGGTCACCCTTTAGGACCAAGATAGATAATTACTCCCACAGGATACTGGTCACTGCATGCTCAGTAAATTAGTCACCTAGTTCATACCTGCCATCAAACTATAGATTTTAGAACACTTTGTAGAATCTATTATAAAAATTCTCTTAGTAACATTTTGATGATAGCAAGAAGTGTTCTGCAGTGTTGGTACAACAATGATTTGTGTGAAAGATGTTAATATACAGTGTAGGAATATAGAGACAAATGTAAACATGCAGTTTCAGGAGTGAAAATGAATGCTGTACGGAATAGTTTCATCAAGCCACTAGTATTGATGAAATAGTGGGATAAAATAGGATCATTCTGGTGCCATTAATTCCAAGCTGATGCCGTTAGCGCATGTAGAAAGTCTGCCAGATTTACTGCAACACACAGACCTACATGTTCCCATTCCTTAAAGTCACTTTACATGATGATGTATTGTTATCTGATTTCCAGAAATTGATTTCCCATTGTGTTTTCTGAAGGATTTGTGGGGCACTGTGGAGTCAGGTTCATTGCTAGCAGGCCATGAGGTTTCATGAACTTCACTTAGGATAAAATACCACTGAACCATTAGTTGTGCATCCAGGGAAATACAGAGAGGTTTGTTGTTGCGTTCATTACGCTCAGGTAAGTATAGAACACCTGGGATTCACTTGAAACTGACAGACATCCTTCCATTCTGTGTAGGATATCATACCCTCCCTTCAGGGATAGTAGACCCTACTATAGATATATATTGCTGAATCATTATGTGTGCATCCAGGGAAATACAGAGAGGTTTGTTGGTTGATTACGCTCAGTAAGTACAGAACTCATGGGATTTATTTTAAATCCAACAGTCATCCATCCATTCTGTTTGAGGTAAATTACCCTACCAGCAGGGCTAGTAGACCCTACTATAAATATATTGCTGAATCATTATGTGTGTATCCAGGGAAATAGCGAGTGGTTTGTTGGTTCATTATGCTCAGGTAAGTAGACCACACCTGGGATTCACTTAAGTCTAACAGTCATCCATCCATTCTGTTCTAGATAAATTACCCTCCCAGCAGGGCTAGGAATTACAGAACTGTAGGGAGAATACCTGCGATTCACTTAAGGCTAACACATGATACATCTACTAAATCTCTGATACCATACCCTCCTACTAGGATAGGTTGGCTGTTCATAGAATACCTCTGTGTTCACATTAAAGATAAAAGGTAATCCATCTATTCTACCTCTGAAATATTAGCCTACACAGAGCTAGCAAAAAGCCTGAAAACATTTTTTCACCTACTGCAGCAAAAAATGTGATGCCACTGCTTGCTATATTTTCATGATCATGTAAGGCTAGAGAAATTGCCACTTATGATAACTTGTCTCCAATTCTCCATACATCAATATGATACATAACTAGTATAGTCCTTCTATGGTGAAACTAACCATACCTGACAATTTAAACTAACACTTTTCAGTACCAACACATTATTTAGACCAGAACATGATGTAAATACATAGTCATGGCCTAAGGAAGAACAGAGATATTGAATGTAGTAAACAATTATGTTGATTTTACTAAATACTCTGCATAAATGCATTCAATATCAGTGAAAGTATTTGGTCCAAGATGGTGATGCGTTTTTCCTCATGTTGTGGTTTTAACCAGAGATCAACAACATCTATGTCTACATCTCTGTTGTAACTCACCATCTAAAGGCCATGGCGTCCTGGTCTCAGCTGTGGTGCTGGGAAGCAGGGTTGTGGTATAAGATACTCCAGGTAGTAAGTCCTCAGAGCTGCTGTAGCCAGCACACAGGAGAAGTACAGGTAAAATCCAGCACACCTTTAATAACCTATCCATCCTCCTCCGCATCCTTTACCTACTGAGCACACCTGAGTCTACTCCTCAGCAGAGATGCTGCTGCTGCTGCTGGTGCTGCCGATGCGGTTGCTAGTGTCGCCGCCACGGCTACCACTGCCATCTGAGGAACCACCCATTCCGCCTCAGGTGCTGCCCTGTCATTATCTCAACTCCCAGCTAACTCCCAGCATGATATACACACTACAGGGCCACGGGATATGCGCTATAAGCACCGAACATGTATATCACAGTGGTGTGCCATTCTGCCACCAGGGGGCATGAGTAACTCTAGCGTGTCCTGCAGGCATGCCAAGTGAAGAGCGAAAGGACCAGTTAGGTCATCCCAGGGACTTGTGATCTCATAAACTTCCTCCTCTACGCCCCATACAACTTTCTTATTGGAAGTCTCGGCATGTCCTACGCTAGAAGAATAAACAATCTCCTATAAATTGCTCACACAAGTGTCAGCACCACGCCTGCATAATTGAATCTCCTTGGGAGTTTTAATCAACTAATCAAAACTTTGCTTGGCCATTACTGCGGGACTGACGTGTTGTCATGGTAACCAAGATGGACCAAAAACAAGTGAGATCAGATTGAGTAGATTTGGCTAATGCTCTAATGACTGGTCTTACATAAGACAGCACCTGTAAGTCTAGATCTCGGTAAACGGCCATTTAACCTCCCGCTTCTACCGCTAATCTTAAAGATCACGATGATACCAGTGATGCGGGGGTATACATAGATACAAAGGAAGTTAAGAGCTTTCTTAAAGAGACTTTTACTTGATAAACTTCTTGCATTCTTGCATTGGTTTTTCGAAAATTTCATGTATGAACAAACCAACCCCAGTTCATTGCAGTTAGTTGTTGATGTAACTTAAGTGCACTACTGGCTTCCTATTCTATGTTGAGAGATTTTGACAATATGAGAAAGTGGATAACTTAAAATGTGTATATCTTGTATTTTATTGGGGATCCAATCAGACAAGCTATGCTCCAGACCTCTCCTTCTGACCAATTCATCTGCTTGAGGTGGGATACTATCTATCTGATGTTCCTGTTCTCAACAGAAGTACAGCTTTGATGGACATAATCGACTTATTATCGATTCCGCTGCCTCATTGAACTACCAGGTTAACACCCCATTGGAGCTCTGAGGAATTAGAAAACTAGACACATCCAGCCCAGCAGCACGGAAGAGAATCTAGCACAAAATGGATTTCATAAAAATCCAATTACTTGGCCATTATGTCATGATTGGGTGAGTAAATTGCAGTGCACACTGGTTTAGAGCTAAGGCAGGTTCTCTCCGTGTATCAAGTTTAGTGTAACGTGGTTACCAAGGTAACTGTATCCATGGCAAATAGAGACAGCACATCTGAAGATGTACTGTAGACGAAACTATCATGTCAACAATTGTTATTTACGAGATGAAATTTTTTTGCGTTTTTTTTCTTGAAAAAGACTGTTATTGTAACAGATTTGTGAAAGAAAACCATGGCAACCATATTGAGTTAAAGATATTGCAGGAAAAAAATGTGAGTTCGGCAATGGATGGGCCATGAGTGATACATGAATGACAGTTGGGAGGAAAAACAAGACAGTCTACTGCCAAACATTTCAAAAAGATTAAGTGAAAATAGTTGCCATAGCAACAACTCATCCTCACACTGCACAAAATCTTTCAATTTTTCTAAGAGCGTACGGCAGGGGATCTCCTGGAGACAGTTTTTGGGGTGTTACCACAAGTCATGGTATAAAAACACAATGGAAAACATGGTTGTCATGGTAACGCATCATTCAGACTGCTAGGATGCAGTATATCATAGCACAGAAGATGGAGATTTGTCTTCAGCTGAGAACTAGTTGTCATGCCATCCAGCGGTGCGACATAGTTAAGAGGTGACAGTTGCACACGTCCCCCCCCCCCTCACTAGCCCCCCCCCCCCCCCCCCCCCCACTAGCCCTGTACCTATTTAGCATAGTGATACATATACCTAGGCATATAGGAAAGTCCCTAGCATCCCAACTGAATATCTTGTAGTGCCTAAGCGGTGAACATTATATATGCTATGTACCAAAGGTTTAATTCAAGTTTCATTGACTCCTATATAGATCTAGGCATTGTAAGGGCTTGCGAACTCCTAGTGCTAAGTTGCTGACTAGATTAACGCATGTCTTATTCATGGTTCATTCTAAGCCTTACTTATGCCAGGTTTTATTCTGGACCAGAGCATGATAACATAGAATTACTGGAAGGAAAAATTCCACCCTTTTATAACGTGCACCAATCACCGGCTTACTTATATAAGATTCAACAGGTTGCCACCTAATACTGTTATCAACATTCTCTCTGTGTTATATCTCTCTCCTAACCCACCAGGTTTTAATTGTTTCTTGAGTGACACCTGCCCAACATCTTACTTCATGTGTAAGAAACTTGGCCGCTCACCTTACTATCAGCCTATACTAGTCCTGGGATAAATGATGTAAGTATCTCTAACAACCAGTCAGAGTTACCAACCATGTGAGGCAAATCACACATTGACCAACTGCCACTGGCTGACCAATCACTGACCAAAACTGACCACCACCGACCAGCACAGCATTAACTATTACTCGCTCTTACTACTTATGAAATAACAGGTTCTGACATGCACAAAAACTCCCCCCACAAATACAGTGGATGAGGTGACAATATACATTCCCCACAAGTGATGACAAACCAATTCCTCTAAAAGATCCAAAGGATACTTCATTTAGGATGGCGACACCTCCTGTTTTTAATGGCACAGACACTTCCCTCTAAAACACTTTCCAGGTCCTTTATCTCTAGACAATCCTTTTATCGACAGACTCGAGATCAAAAGAGTGTTCTCTCTCTTGTCTATATAAATCCAATTACAGGTAGGCGGGTAATTAAAGCACTTCTCCAGGTAGTCATGTCATCTTGAAAGGGATCGCAGGTAAGAAATACTAATTAAAGGGATTGCTTTCAAGTCAAGATCCTTTTCTAAGGGGAAGAGAGAGAGAGAGAGAGAGAGAGAGAGAGAGAGAGAGAGAGAGAGAGAGAGAGAGAGAGAGAGAGAGAGAGAGAGAGAGAGAGAGAGAGAGAGAGAGAGAGAGAGAGAGAGAGAGAGAGAGAGAGAGAGAGAGAGAGAGAGAGAGAGAGAGAGAGCCTAAATGCATCAACCATTCACATTGTCGTTTTCTGTGTGGGTCATCCCATAGAATAAGACTAAATTAAGATGTGTCACTGGATGTTGGCACACCTGCACTGACCACAGCACCAGTCACTTGACCATTGTAGCTCCTCATCGCTGACAATGCCCCCAGGACTCAATCAACTCCCACCAGCTATTTTACCTGGTGTACCCATTGTCTGTAGTGATGAGCAACGTGCCTAATGGTTTAAGGTAATTGGGTTTCGTCAGCACCCCTTTGAGGGTGCCTGCTCAGGGCAGCGGAACACCTTGAAAACCTAATGGTGTCAACACCATCGGGTACCACAAATATTCAAATTCACCGGACCAATTTGCTTCGACCAGTTACCTCCTAAAATAATGCAACAAATTCGCCTTTGAAAGCACCATAGGAATAATCTGATAGTGCAAAAAATAACTTCTGGATCCACAAAATATTAGAAATTAAAGTTTTTAAAAAGTGCTGAAAAAATTACCCTTCAAAACATTTTCCTAAGAGATGTTTTCTTGAGAAAGATATCCCTAAGAAATTTAAGCCTTTTTAGGCAATGCACATAGAAATGGGTTAGGCAATACTTGCATTGATAGGATTATGAAAATATGACTACCACTCACTTTCTTGTTTAGTGTAAGGCTGACAATTACAAAACAAGTGTAAGGATGCAAAATACATAAGAAATATGTATCCTTAAAAGTTTTTTTCCATCAAAAAGTCATGTTCCTAACGCAGGACGATTTTGTGAAATATTTCAAATGAATTAAGATAAGTAGATTAGTGCGCCATGTTTACCCATTTCAGAGGGATGCACAAAATCAATAAGTTATGGGTGTTTTGACCCCACAAGCACATTTCCCTGGAAATGTTTACAAAAACCTATAATTGAAATTACGAAAACCAGACCCCTCCTCTCTTCAGCTACACTTATGTATACCCCAGTGAAATGATACTATCTTCTTCATGTCAGTTTCTTTAAATGGAATCAGGGTCTCGCGTTTTCTCCGAAGCCAAGCAAGCGCGACCAATCAGAGCACTTTCACAGCGCGGTGAGCACGCATCGCACCTGCATACAGAGAAGCAGGGCACAAACTTTTTTGCAAACAAGTGAAGGGGAAAAACCGGAGCATCTCCCACTTGGGCATTGTCACTTTTTTGACTGGCTGCTTGTGGCAGTTGGCATGATGCCAATGTTTACGTGCTTACTCGACTGTCGCTATTTTTCTCTTGCGCTGACTGTTCTGCGCCTAAGGTAGATGCGTTACCGGGATTTATGCAATCACCAGGCTGGACAGGTCAGCTCTCGTGTTTGTCAGGTGTTCAGACAATTACCGCTGGCGACACGCCAAGATAACCGACTACACGTTATCTAAACCAGGTGACCCAAGAAAGGGTTATAAGACATTGGGGGTGATCCAGGGGACAGACAATGTAAGCCACACACTGTTTGTTTGAGTGATAACACAAGCTAATGACTACCTGAAATAAACCATCCTTACTGATGTACGTTTGTCTCTCCATTCTCGCCTGGAGATGCTGTGGCCATGGAAACATCTTACAGATACGGTTGCTAAGCAACTATACCTTCTGATGACAATCAAGACTTTTTAGATCCGGGCTGTTTTTGTTTGGATTGTTTCTTTTTCATAAACGTTGCCTTTATCGGTTCTAGTATCAGTGGCCGTCACGAAATGATAAATGAGGAAGATTTTCATGAACAACATTGTGACACTCTCAAGTGGGGAAGATAAAGTACACCTTGCGTACAAAGAAGGAGCCAGCTACTTTACCAGGAAACTGAGATTGCCAACAAGTTTTTTACGGGCAGGTAAATCAGATAAGACCAAGGAGAAGAGCACTTGGCAAGAGACAGCAATTTAGTCAGCTGAATCCCGACTGTATCGTCATAGTAATCCTGAAGTGGTAGAGTCCTAGGCCAAGGAAATATTCTTCCCTGTGTATTTGACATGAAAGCTATACCGACTGGCGAAGGTGCCTACCCTGATTTAGTTCATACATTGCTCACCAGGTGGCCTAAAGTTAGATCTCTTCAGTTTCTTGACTCTGACTGCCTAGTGTGACCCCTGGTGCCATTTATCACCAACCACAGGAACTAACAAACACCTAGACATTGAGCAAAACTCGAGACTAAAAGAGAAAAGCATAATTTAATGAAATCATTGACTTAAGGAGCTAGTACAGCCTAAAGATGTATGAGGGTATTACAGAATTTCTAATAAGGAAATTCAAAGATAAAGCATACTTTAAAAGAAAAGAAGAAAAGCATATTTTGATGAAATCATAGACTAGTAAACTATAGTCTAGCCTGAAGATATATGAGGGTGTTACAGAATTTCTCATGGGGAAATTCAAAGCAGGCCTCAAAGTATACAAGGGAGTTGGGGAATTTCTCAGAGGCAAAATTGACTGGCTGCCTGAGTATTTGAAATCAATGAAGGAACTCGGCGCACCTGGAATTGATTAGTCTGAGGAAATCATCGTTATCTAGCTGTAGTGGGCAGGTGTGGCAATGCTCACCTGAGACCACTCCCAGGGAGCAGGACGTTCTCCCTGGGCTAATCTAGAAACGCCTTTATACATACATCGCACCACTCCCAGGACTCTCATGTAGACTAACCAAGATTACCTCTCACCAAAGGCGTCTTTGTTCTCACATAAACTCTATGGTTACTATATACACAGCAGATGCACTATACTCAATATATAGTATTGGTATTTTTTACAGGCATTTAATTTTCACTATTTTTTGCAATCCCCATAATAGCATGAAAATAACTTCTTTCCATTAAATATCTATACAGTACTAGATATATAGTTTTAGTGTTTGAATGCACAAATTTAAGGAAGCACATATACACTCCAGCTGGGCTCTAAAGCGAAATCTTTAGAACCCCAAATTAAAGCCGTATACAGTACATGTTTAGGAATTTCATTTATTTATGGAACTCTTTATGAAGTATTGAGGTTTAATCAAGAAAGACATGTTAGTTGTTAATGTGGAAGATACCAAAGTACCTAGGGAAACCTGACCAGCAAACCCACCCAATGTCATCAATAACTTTCTCACATACCTCAAACCCTAGTTTTCAAACCAATGATTATTCGATGATCATGAATGAATAATCCAATTTCTAGACAAATCTAGAATTCCACAAAGATATATTAAGTGTACACACAAACTCATGTTTCATTACATTGTGTATATCTGACATTACAAATAAGAGAAACCTGTACCTTATTTCGTAGCCAGGTGAGCAGTAATTTGGCAGGTATAATGGGAGTCACACAGTGGGAGGTGTAATGTGCGAACGCCTCAGGGAACCGCGGCGGCGTACCTGGATTATTCCATGCATTAGGTATCAACATAATTGCTCAATGCCAACTTTATGAGGAATTTGATCATGGGGTACTGGTTGCTTTTCTGGCATTCTAATGATGTAACTCAATTTCTCCATCATTGGACTCACAAAAGGACATCATTCACTATATCGGACCTCTGGACATAAATTGATTCCACCCTGGAGTAAAAATGCCAACCTCACAATCGGGGAGGTCTGGGAATAAATCAGTCTCAGTAGCACTGTTAACAGACCAAGAATCAAATGATGGAGCATATCCATATGCTAGAGGAGGGAGGTTGTGTGAGCGCTTCAGTGGATAGAAGACTTTAAACCGAATACCTTTATTCAAGTGATCTATATTCATTTTATTCTAGTTTCTGAGGGTGAATGAGAAAGGAAATTGCATTGAGTGAAGCTGTATGGTTTGCAAATTATAGAGGACTACTAGTATCCTGAAATGAAGTATACTTATAATAAAATTCATTCAAATACCTAAGTACATATCTGCAGTTTGAATATCAGGGGGGGATTTTGATAATTTTTTATGTCAGATATTTGAAACCTTGACTGCCAAGTACTATAGTGTTTGCGACCTGTCAGGGGTATCTCTCATACCTGCAGTATAAATGGCTTAAGTTTTGACAAATTCAAATGAATCAGAAATTTAAAATCCACTAGCAGTAAAGCGTTTGTGCACGCTCACCAGGGTACTTACAGGGTACATGAGAAAACCCATGAAACTTCTCATGCCGAAATACCCCAAACCCGCGTATAATCTTAACCCATTCACACTCAGAGTTCCTGTAGAAAATGTCTTCTGCTACTTTCATACTTTTGAAAATAACTTTGGAATAAAGCGAAAGTTCACAAAATATTTGAAGCAGAGTAGTTGTTTAACGTCTGGTTAACATTTCTCCGTCAAATATTTTCGAAAAAACGCTTTTGTATGAAAAATATTTCCAATATTGTCAGGCCTGTTTTGGCTGCTCTGAGTGTAAATAGGTTAACCAGGTCAACACACAGCTCATGCTATATTATCTTACCTGTCACTCAACTTTTGTGTAATGTTTGTTAAAATACTCGTGAGCAAAAAAAGGGGGTATATTATTTAAATTTTGGCACTCCTCTTTATACCAGGAAGGAGAATGGGATCACTGCAACCAATCCTACATCAGCTGACCCCAACTTCAGATAAATGTGATGTGAATTTTGATGTTGTTTTTGTGCTAGTTTGGCTTGTTACTTGGCAGAGTTTCAGACAATGCTTGTAGGACACACCTGGTGGATACCTGCACAGCACAGGTATATACAGGTAACATACGCAACTATTAATTACTCCCCAGGTGTTTAGTGTGGCCGTGAACCTAGCTGGACCTGTATGTACAGGTGTGTGTAGCACTGATAGAACAGGTACCCCTCCGACCCTCTGGGAGTAATGGAGAAGATTGTGTGTGTACCCACTATGTGTTCAGGTGGACCTCCTGATAAACCTAATACTAAGCTCAAACAGAAACAGTTCAAGAGAGAAATTCTAGCCTCCTTATCATGTGTTTCTATTTAGATGTTTTAATTGTTTTCCTTTATCTTGAAATGAAAATTATCCCTCTTAACTTCAAAGAGAAGTAACAAATCCATTATGGATACACATGTAATCGTGTTTTTAGAGTCGCCCTGGGGTTGATACTTCTACAGCACAGCAATCTTTTGACTAAGCTTCACTCAATTATATTTATCCTGAGTCTCTTTCCTCAAGTCCACAATGAAATCTCTCTCTGTCTCTGTCTCCTTCCCTGACCCTCTCTCCCTCTCTCTCTCTCTCCCTCTCTCTCTCTCTCTCTCTCTCTCTCTCTCTCTCTCTCTCTCTCTCTCTCTCTCTCTCTCCTCTCCCTCCCTGACCCTCTCTCTCTCTCTCTCTCTCTCTCTCTCTCTCTCTCTCTCTCTCTCTCTCTCTCTCTCTCTCTCTCTCCCTCCTCTCCCTCCCTCTCCCTCCCTGACCCTCTCTCCCTCTGTCTGTCTCTCTGTCTCTCTCTCTCTCTCTCTCTCTCTCTCTCTCTCTCTCTCTCTCTCTCTCTCTCTCTCTCTCTCTCTGAGATCTCTCTCTCCCTCCCTCCCTCTCTCCCTCTCTGGCTCTGTCTCTCTGTCTCTCTGTCTCTCTCTCTCTCTCTCTCTCTCTCTCTCTCTCTCTCTCTCTCTCTCTCTCTCTCTCTCTCTCTCTCTCTCATTTGGATATGCCACTCTCAGTCAACTGTAGACATGGTAATTGTATCTTGAATCCCCTTTTTTGATAAGACCATTAGATTCTTGCGACCTTTCTTGATGTCCTTCTTACATTTAATACCTAGGAGCTTCTCAACCAATTCCTGTTGGAATATTTTGGTAATCATTTGGAAGAGAAATGTTGATCAGAACTCTACCAACAACTCTCCTTCAAACTTGTTTGTGAAGCATGGTTTATTCATAAGTTCTTTTCAAAGGTAGCCTTGATCCAGACGACACTTTTCAAGGAGAGTTCTCCTGCCTCAGTGTTAGCCTAGATCAGCACTAAAGCCTGCAATATCTCTACCTGTCGAGGGAGAAAGCTGCTCAGCTAAGATAAGACACTGGCGGGGATTAGTAAAGTCACCTGTGTCACAGTCGCACGCCTGAAGATATGGTGCACGCTCTTCAAGGGATTAAACGCGAGCAAGATATATTGTCTTAGGCTTAAACAGATCACGACTGAAATGAGGTTTGTTTGAGGGGTTAGCGTAGTGTTAAATTCGTAATTGTATGGTTCACACTTTGCTGGCTCTGTGAATTAGCTTAATACGTTACTATCTGTTTTTTCTATTGCTCGTGCCTTGTCGGCCCTGACCTCTAAATGGTGGGTTTGTTTCATGCGTTCCCAACCCCTGCGAGGAATTCTCTCGTGCTGAAACTAACTGCACTCTCCGTGCGCCAAGTACACTATAAGCAAGTATAGTAGATTGAATTGGTCTTCCTCTTTATTTTTTTCTCTGAAAAACTCC